>QKYT01000161.1:103247-157959 GCA_003550305.1 Glomus cerebriforme | reverse complement strand
CTAAGAAGTCCGGAAACCTAAAAAGAAATAAAGAAAGAAACATTTAGTATGTTTCTTTAATGTTAAAATCCCCCCCTCCATTACTTACATTCCAAGTCAAAGGAGATATAAAAATTTTTTTTTAAATAGTAAATTTTTTTTTTTTAATTAAAAAAAAAAATTTTTCTTATATGATTCAATCTGACAGATGATCTGACGGATGATACGGATTATCCGTCGCGGATTCAGATTATCCTTGACGGTTGACGGATCATACGGATCACATGTTTCTCGGATGACGGATGACGGATGATCCGCAGATTGGAACACTANNTCATAAATAAAAAAAAAACAATAAAAATAAAAAAAAAATTATTTCAAAATCTTATCTTTGAAATGGGAAGTTCAGAACTTACATGTTGACTTCCAAACCTAAAAAAATACAAAAGAATGATAGTAAACGTTCATAAATAAAAAAAACAATAAAAATTCATTTTGAAGTTATTACCTTTGAAATGGGAATCTGGACTCTCATTGGTGGTTTGGTACAGATCAATTATATAATACATATAGATTATAGATTAATGGTTTTATATCTGAAAAATCTGTCAGGTAAAATCCATATTTGGTTAACTATTAAATTAAAAATTTTTTATCTGGTGTTACGTCTAATCATTCTCTTGATTCCTTTATCTTAACTTTTAATTCTTTAAGTTCAAAATAGAAAAATTAATTAAGTTTATGATGATAGAGGTAACAATATTTTATGTTTATTGAGTACAGTTCGCTCTTTAATTGGTAAATGGTATAGTAGTTTTAAGGTAAAAGTTATTTTATTATTCAATTGAAGTTACAAGAACTGAGAAGAACTTAATAAAATTCTCAGAATATTTATACAAAAATAAAATATAAGAAAAAGATATTAACTATCATAACTATAATAATAAAGATAATAAATATAATAAATATAATAAAGAAATTAAATATCTTAACTATNCTAACTATNTTAACTATCACTAAGATNATTAATATCACTACTATNATTAAGATNACNGTGATCATNGAAATCATGATCATAGAGTGGCACAGTACGGCACAGTAAATCAACGCAGTAATGTTTCATATTAACACCGGGTACCTGATTCTTAACAGATATCTGTTATTACAACTGGATATGTTAAATCCGGATACATACTTACAAATTTTTTTGAGTTTTTATTGCTCCATTTATTACTGACCATTTTTAACTTAGAAGAGACTTTAAAAAATAATTATTATTTTACATTTTATTCAAATAACTATTATGTAAGCCATTTTTTACTTATATAATCAACCTTTATTTATAAAAAAATGTGCATATAAAACATATGAGTATAAGCATAAGTATAGGAATATAATTTAATACAATACAATACAATATAATTAATATAAGCTTATAATAAGTATATAAACAATAAAAATCTCAAACCAATCTCTAATAAATACATTTTTTAACAAAATACATTTTAATAAAAAAAGGAACTAAAAAATTGGATTTTTGATACTATATATATCTATAATTCAATAATTCCATTCTGCTGGTTTATATATGATCTTTTAATAAATTATGATAATAACTTTATCTGAATGAAGTGTTTATTAAATAATGACAGGAAAATAAAAAATATAAATCAATAGAAAACAAGCAATTAAAAGGTATAGACCTATCACTAGCAATAAAAATCATTTAATTTAGTATAATCATTTAAATTTGAAAATAAAGAATAAAGTCAAATATTAATTATATATACCTTACAATTATATACTATACATTCAATATTATTATCAACTTTTGATATTCTCAATGTTTTGTTTTCACAAACAAAACAAGTTTCATCAGTTTCACCACAATTGCAATCTACATATTTTATCTTAATTTGTCCAGTTGTTTGTTTCAAAAAGAATGGTTTATAATTATCTTTTAATAAATATAAACTTATATATTTTGGATTTAAACGTGAAGTAAACCTTCTTTTAAGATCAATGAATGGTTTGTTTTTCAACATACTAAACTCAAAAGGAAGTAATTCATAGGCATTAGAAGCGATATTATTTAAAATAATGAGTGTGTGAAAAGTAAATTTTGGTAAATTGACAAAACATCTTTTTTTTAAACAATAAGAAAACACATCTATCTTAGAGCTATTATCATCTTTGCGGAAATTATGTCCAATAATAAGGGAGTTATTTGAAGAATTCAAATTTTCTAATATAGGGATTCCAAAGAAAGGAATATTTCCCGTCAATAAATTATAATTTGATGCTAATTCCATACTTTTAAAATTGCATGGACCTTGTGGATCATAATAATTTTCAATTACTTCAATACTAGGAAGAATAAAATTAAAATCCATATCATATCCAACAACCATTATCTTAATTTTCAATTTAAATTTATATTTTTGAAATTTCTTTTGAATTCCATAAATTATAATACTTGGTTTCGCTGGCTTCTCTTTTTCTGCTTTTGGTTTTTTAAGAACTTGGCAGTTGAAAAAAATGTTTTTTGAATCTTTAGTGTCAACAACTGCTGCAAGAATGTCACAATCAGCATCATCATTCAGAATAGTGTTTAAGACATTTTGTGGTAAATTTAATTCGTGAATTAGGTATCTTCCAGGTTCATGTAAAAAATAATCACAATAATCTTCACATGTATAAAGAATTTTTTTTCCAATAAGTTTAAATGTTTCTTTATATAAATCATCAGGTAACAATTGAAAAATACTAATAGGATTTCTAAATTCTATACAAACCCAATTTTGATAAACTGTTAAAGATGCAATCCAAGCTTTATCATCAAAATCTTTACCTTCAGGATGGGCTCCTCCAATTAATTTCATTTGATCAAAATCATAAAAACTTGATTCCTTTTTTGAATCACTAGATTTACTTCCCATTTTTATATTTGAAACCCATTTTAAAAAACCAATATATATATTCCCGGAACTTTCTTTAGTACGATCCACAGATCTTACTAATGAGATTTTGTCATCTTTGAAGTAAACTCTCCCTCCCAAAATAACTTCAGTTGGAATAAATTGACCATATTCCTCAATAATGTTAAGAAATTTTTTAGGATCTTCGGATTTTATGGCATTCTCCACGTCAATTCTAAAGTTATCAGTTAATTCTAAATTTTTTTTATTGAATTTCAATGATGCTTTACCAATTTCTGTATATTTATAAGTTGAACTAATTTCATATTTAAAATTTCTATCTCTTGATTTCCCAATTGATGCTCCTAATCCTATAATATTCTGTAAACTAATATCTGTAGTGAAAAATAAATTTGTTTTCTCCATCCAATCCTCTTCTGATTTAAATTCAAGTCTACCTTTTTTATATCTTTCAGCACCAGTTAAATTAAATTTACAACTTTTCATCTCAAATGCTCTTTTATTAGCTTTCGAAATTCCATCAAAACTCAGACTACATCCGTAATCTAATTTGCATTCCTCATTTAAATAGTTCCAACATGGGCTTGAATTTTTCGATAAATATAAAAATTTACTTCCTGAACTATCATATATAATTTCATTTAAATGCGTTTCTTTTTCGTCCTCACTATTCATTTCTGCATATTTATTAGGTAATTTCTTTGAGAATAATGATATATTGATATCATTAATATTTTTATTTTCAAGTTCTTTGCGAATTTCGGATAATTTACTATTAAGATTTAATTTTGTCATTTTTGGCGTCGATGTTTTTATCGAATCGCCAATAATTTCTATGATTTCAACAAATACGATAACTTTGTTGGAAGTCATTTTAGAAAATAAAGACATTTAACAAATCGTTGAATTTACGCTTTTATGTTTTTCAATCGTATGATGCAAAAGTTTGTCACACAAATAAGACAATGGATTGCAGTGTTACTGTGATACGAACTACAAATAAATCAAATAAATGACCATTTTAAGGACCCAAGTATAGAATTTTTTGGGGATTTGGGGATATTCTATTGTTTTTACATAGTGAATTTATGCTGCCAAACATTATCAGTTACAGTGGAATCTTAATTATTATGTATCAAAAATTCAAATTTATATTTAGTGATTTCAAATTCTTAATCATGTATTTAATTATATTTGTTAATTTGTTATAGATTCTAGGATAATAAATGTGAATTATATGAAATATAGTAAAACATTAAATAGAATTGATATTCTTGTGTGGAATAGCCAGTTTTTTTGGCGACAGTGAACAATTCACGTGAAATTTCCGCCGATAACTGGATGGAAATTTTGTGTAACATTCGTCTTCGAACACATCGGCAACTGCGATTCATATCTTAATTCACTGAATAGACTGATAGATAAATTCAAATTTACGTTAAACAATTATATTACCTCACAACATTTATCTCCTCCAAAATACAACCTTTAACATTTATTAAATAATTCACCGTTATTCACCTCTATCAATGATTCGCTGATTAATGACAAACATCCATTTTACCTTATAGTACACAATTACGTCCCTTCATGTTTAACAGATATATTCAAAGCCATTTATGGCAACAAAAGAGACTTCAAAGATCCACTTATTACCTTCTTATCTTCATTAACGAAGGCTTTATATTCAATTATTTGGTCACCACGAGCTAAAGCTTTCAAAGAACTTGAAAGGTCTCTAGGCATCTCCAAATCTTCTAAAAAATTATACAAACAAAGGACTACTGCCGCATCAAATCTTACGAATATTTTTCCCTCTACTTCACCGCCTAAAGCCCTTTTGGTGAACCCTAATTCATGGTTACTATGAGCTTCGTCCAATTTTCTTCACGCAGGTGCATGGACTCTACATAGAGATTCTATAATTTTTTTACTTCTTTATCTTTAAATAATTTAGATCAATTTCTTTTACTTTCTAATTACTTCAATGTACCGTTTCGTGATTTTTCTTCTTTCCCTCTCCCTTAATACAGTAGCTAAGGCTAATTCTTTTCAAAGAATAGCAGCTGTCAGGTCCGCTAGTCATAGATATAGAGTAGCTTTTATGTAGATTTCAGTTTATTAATTTCTGTATCCATAATATTTTCCTATACTTTTGCTGTATTCGTTAAGAATAAAAAATAAAATAAATTTGTCTTCGAAAAATTATTTCGTGTTTCGCGCATATCTTTTAAAGTCAAGAGATGAATTAGATATTAAATATTAAATTTTTAGTAATTTCAAAACAATATTTTGCAAATAATAATTAATGATTTTTTTTTTTTTTATAAATTTTTTTTTATTAGATTTGATTAGTTCCATTGTAAATTAAAGAAAAAAAACTTTTATTCTCGATTTATAAAATACTGTATTACCGTTTTGCTAAATACTGCTAATGAATAAATAATAAATTATAAAGTTTATTATACCAGTTTTATTTTATTTTTATGTAGGATTATGACAATCGAAAATCGAAAAAAAACCATAATAAATTGATTTGAATTAAAGGTTAGAACTGGTTGTGTTTTTGAAAACCGGGTTTAAACGAATCGAATCGGGTCCAACCCGTTTTAAACCGAACCGGTTGCAACCGATTTGCGCATCCGAATTATAAAAGTTTCCTGTGTAATTACCGTAATTCAAACCAAATCCATAGTACTGGCCATAATTATAAATACATTTTTAGAAATTATTGAGAAATTATTAGAAATTATAAAAAATTATTGAGTATTGAGAAATTATGAGAGAAATTATTATGAAATTATGAAAAATTATAAGAAAATATTGAGAAAATATGATAATTATGATAAAACCAAATTGCTCAAATTTTCGTAATTTTCGAGCCAGCACTATGGGTTTGGCCCGAATTACGTCGTTACACCTAATTTCCTTATTTGGGGATTGGCTAAAGCGGATGTGGGGCAGGGTTGTTTCAGGCGGCTCCTGGAAGATGGCCGTCCAAAAGACTCGACTTTTCATTGGCTCGAGCTGACGGAGACGCTTACGCGTCACTCTCTTCCAGGAGCCGCTTGTCACGTCCTATGATTCGACGTCACACCCACATTTTACTGGCCACGTGAGATCACCTCCGCTTTAGACAGTTATTTGGAAATTTTCGTGATTCTGGTTTTGCAAACCGGTTACATCCGTTTTAAACACGATTTTCGTAATCTGAAGCCGGTTGAACCTCTAATTCGATCATTGCCGATCCTACATTTTTTCGATTTATAATAATGAACATTCATTACAAAATTACTGGTCCACATTTTGTAATTATAGAAATATGCATGATGCGACTCATCATGTTTAATTTATTATTGTATAATTATTAATTTTGACTCATTTCCTAATCTCCAGAAAAATAATTCAGAAATTAAGTAATTCATTTATAAAAAAAGTTAAGAAATATATTTATAAAATAATATGAAATACAAGTTATTTAGGTGTCATTATACAAAGCGGGAAAAATAGTGGAAGTGAGTTTAAATAAATTAATTTATTTGAAAATACATAATGATACCACTATAAATAATACAAAGAAATGAATAAAATAAATAAAAATAAATAAGAATATAGAAATAAATTAATGAAAAATTATCAAGCTGTCATTATTAATAAAAAAAAATTATATGATTTTAGTATAATTATCTAATTTTGAAATATAATATTTCCTGTTACTTATATATTATACATTTAATATTATTTTCACTTCTTGATACTCTTAATTTTTTGTTCTTACAAACAGTACAAGTTTTATCACACTTGCAATCAACATATTTTATTCTAATTTGTTTAATATTTTGTTTTAAAAAGAAAGGTTTATAATTTTCTTCAGATAAATATAAACTAATAAATTTTAAACTTAAATATGAAGTAAATTTTTTCTTAAGGTCAATGAATGGAGATTTTTTGAAAATACTAAACTTAAAAGGAAGTAATTCATGATCATTAGAAGTAAGATTATTTAAAATAATGAGTGTACAAAAAGTAAATTTTGGTAATTCAACAAACCGTCTTTCCTTTAAATTATAAGAAAACACGTCAATTTTAAGTTCATTATCAGATGAAATATTTCGAAAATTATGTCCAATGATAAGGGACTTATTTAGAGAATTCAAATTTTCTAATACAGGAATACCAAAGAAAGGAATATTATTTGTCAAGCCAAGATCTACTTGTAATGGTATACTATAAAAGTCACATGGTATTTTTGAATCATAAATATATTTCATTGATTTAACACAAATATCCGAAAGTTTAAAATTTGTATCAAAACCAATGATCATTATTCTAATTTTTAAATTATATTCACATTTTCTAAATTTGGGTTGAATACAATGAATTATAAGACTAGGTTTTCCATTTGATGGATGAAGAATTTGACAATTAAAGAAATCATTTTTTGATTCATCTGTATCAATAACTGTTGCAAAAATATCACAATCAGCCTCTTTATTTTGAAGTATTTCTGAAACTTTGTATGGTAAATCAACAACTTCTGGTTTATCACTTTCATTTAAAATAAATTTATAATCTTCAATACTTGTATAAAGAATTTTCTTCCCAATAGATTTAAAGGATTCTTTACGTAAATCATCAGGTAAAAGTTGAAATATACTAATAGGATTTTTAAGTTCTATACAATCCCAATTTTGATAATTTTTTAAAGATTCAATCCAAGCTTTATCATCAAAATCTTTACCATCAGGATGGGTTCCTCCAAGTAATCTCATATGATCAAAACTATAAAAATTTGATTTCTTTCTTGAATCAATAGATTTACTACCTGCTTTTGTTTTTGAAGAATTTCTTGAAATGCCAATATTTGTAGAAACAGAATTTTCTTTAGTATGATCCACACAATTTATTGAAGAGATTTTTCTATCTTTAAAATAAACTCTTCCACCTAAAATAACTTCGGTTGAAATAAATTGACCATATTCTTCAGTAATCTTAATGAATTTTTTAGGATCTTTAGAATTTATGGCATTAATCACATCATTTTTAAATTCATCAGTTAATTCTAAATTTCTTTGATTAAATTTCAATGAAGCTTTACCAATTTCTGTATATTCATAAATTGAATTAATTTCATTTTTAATATTTTCATTTTGTGAACTTTCAATTAATAAACCCAATTCTGCAAAATTCTGTGAACTAATATTTATATCAAAAAATAAATTTGTTTTCTTCATCCAATCCTCTTCTGATATAAATCCAAGTTTATCTCTTTTATATTTTTCAGCACCGGTTAAATTAAATTTACAATATTTCATTTCAAAAGCTCTTTTACTCGCTTTTTTAATACCATCAACACTTAAAGTACGACCATAATCTAATTTACATTCTTTATTTAAATAATCCCAACATAAATTTGAATCATTTTTTGATAAAAATAAAAATTTACTTCCAGAATTTTCATATAAAATTTCTTTTAAAAAAATTTCTTCTTCATCTTCACGATCTATTTCTGCAATTTTGGTAATATTTGGTTTTTTTGAAAATAATAAAATATTAATATCATTAATATTTTTCTTTTCAAGTTCTTTACGAATTTCGGATAAATTTTTATCAGGATTTAATTTTTTCATTTTTGGTGTCGATGTTTTTATTGAATCACCCATAATTTCTACTATTTCAATAAATACAATGATTTTATTGGAAGACATTTTCAAAAGCTTTTTTTTTTCTTAAAAGAAAAATAAAAATAAATTGTTGAAATTTTTGAATTTTTTTTGAAATTTATAAAATTTTTTTCTCCAGCTTTATGTTTTTTTTTACATATAGCTTTGATGACAAAATTCGGAAATAATGATTAAGCAATTAATCTACAAGCTACATTTTATACATTTTAGGATTAGTAAGTATTATTGTTTAATTTGAAACATTTGTAACGGAGTTTAAACTCCCGAATGTCCAATAATGGAGACAAAATTTATTTAGGTTTTGAGACTAGTTTACATTTATAAATTATATAAAAAGAAAGTGATTATTCACAACTTAAATATATTCATTTGTTAAACATTTAAGGTAAAGTAACAATTTTATTTTATTAAAGGATCCATTTTAATTAATTAAAGTTTAACTGTTAAAAGTAAAAATTAATTGTGTTTATACTATAAACAATAAAACAAAAATAAAACAAAGAATATTAGTAAATCATAATGGACAATAAACCATTATGTACAAGTTAATATAAGTCATTTTTGCCCCAAAATTATTATATGTTAATCCTGTTAATCCAACACTATTGTGGAATACTGGGCTGTAATTCCCTTATATTGTCATTCCAATTATAACAAACCAAGTGTGGAACTTCGTGCTACGTACTGATATAGTTAGTCGTATTCATTCGTATTTCATTGTTTTAAATTGGAGTTCTGGACTCCGTCATTATTCTGTAAAAAAAAAAAAAAAATTGATACAATTCCGGGATTTTTTTTTCTATAAATGTAATCTGATTTCCCATCTGATTTTCATTTTTTTGCCGATCATGTTTCATATCTACAAATGAAACATTTTTATTGTTAAACAGCTTCTTATATTTTAGTTAAAAATCTAAACGTCTAAGTTTCACGTTTTAAAACAAAGACTTACTGCGGTATATTTACACGTGATCAAACGTGTTCCAGCTAGCTAAAAGTTTCATGAAAAGTGCAAAACTACTATCTGATGCACGACTCTTAAATCCTTATTTTTATAAAAACTTCTTACAATTGCCCGCCTTAATACTTCAGGTGAATCACAGTACACGTTATTTGGCAGGAGTGTGAAGGAGTTTGATAATCATTAAAAATTAAAAAAACCTATGGTATCTGAAAAAGAGAATAATTCATCAATATTAAAATTTTTACTATTGATTATGTAAAGAACCATGACATCGATATGCACTACTCATAGTTCATATTTACGCGTCGAACAATACAACGATGTGACACATGTTGCAACTATCTACTGTATATATAAGGTCATAATCACATATTTTTCTTACATTGGTTAACGTCGCGAACGTACAATATCCATATAATTCCATATAATAATTATTTATTTTATGTCATGCAAATTCTCTATTTTTTATGTTTTTTTTTTAAAAAACAATGAGTCATGGTATATATATTTTACGCATTGCACAAGACTCACAGTATATTTATTTTATATGTCATGCAAATATACAGGGTTATAACTACAAATATAATTTGAAAATTGATCAAATGACAACATTCTAAAAAACTAAAACTATACTGACAATTGAATAGCCAATAATAACTGTCGTATATTATCAGATTATATCATAACTGACGTTAATTAATTTCATCTATGATTTTGCTGCTAACATTCATAAATGAAATTTAATTTTATCATTATTCATTTGTTAGCAATCAAGGAATAATTTTAATTCTTTTTTTTTTTGCTAGCATGAGTCATAATGTATAACAACACGTCATGCAAAATATATAAATTATTTCACAAATAATAAGTAATAGACAAGACTTATAATACTCTTAATATTCTTAAAATGATATAAATAAAGCCATTTTTTCATTCAATATTCCAATATTCATAAATTAGAGTATTTGACAATATATTATTTCCTTTCTATTAATTAAAATATATAGAGGTGATTCCGATCTCCAGCATAATTCTATACCAATGAATCGTTTTAATAATATTCTTTTTTGTTTATCAACTTTCATTCCAATTCCATTATGATTATTATTAATCCATTTGAATTATTATCTTTGATTAATCGACTAAATAATTCAAAACCTTTAACCATTTTACACGTATAAAGATAAAAATGGTTAATAAATTATTTAATTATTTGCAACTAATGAGCTGCCATTTTTAAAATTAGTATTAATTCGCGTAAATAATTGATTTAAAATTAAAAAAAAAACAAAGTAACCACATATATTTTATTTAGTTGACTGACCATCCAATAAATGATGTATCAATGAAATAGAAAAATGATAATGTTACTTTTCAGAAAACTTTCAGCTGACTGTTTTAATCACGTGTAAATATACCGCAGTAAGATTGTTTAGATTTTCGAAGATTTTTATGATGTTTAAAACATAAGCTTTTTAAGCTTTTTAACAATAAAGATGTCTCCATTAATTCTATAAATAATAATCCTATAAAAATTTTATCCTAGAAAATATGGATAAATAATGGAAAAATGGGTAAAAATCTTGTAAATATGTACTGTACAGTAACATGATCGGCAAAGTGTAAAGATGATTTTCGTATAAATTCCATGAAATAATGATACACTTAAAAAAATAAACGTGAAAGATATCAAAACACGTCCCAAATTACTTTTCACAGGACAACTTACGGAGTTTTAGAACTCCGATAATGCATGCATGCAAACTAACTATATCAGGTAACTTGATAGTATTAAGGGAAAGGAATTTCAACTCCTAGTGTTGGACGGGCTATGACTAGGGTTATTTCTTAATTCTCTATATTTGTGAGACCATATGACCTCGATTATTAGGAAAAAAATATTTATTTTATTTCGTATAACATAATTAACTTTTATTGATTGTTTTCTAGTTGGATAAACACTTTCTTTCACATGCATAATAAATTTAAATTCAACCCCAAAACCCCAAATTCGTGCATTCGGACATTCAAGATATTTGCATTAGAATTCTTTTATCGTTATAAGGCTGAGTTCAATTTTGGCAAGTTGACAATTGGGCTAAACTATCGATCCATTTTTGTAATGCCTTAAGACATAATAACAATAATACTAATCCTAAAATGTAGATCAATCAGATTAATCAAGTAATCCATTTTCTTATTTCCAAATTTTTTTGCAAATTATACGCGAAAAAAAAATAAAAAGGCTAAAATTTTTTGCAAAATTTTAAATTTCAAAAATTCAAAAAAAATTTTTTTTTCAAAATGTCGACTTCCAATGAAATAAATACTGTATATATTAAAATTGTAGAAAAAATAGGTGATTCAATAAAACCATCAAATCCAAAAACGAAAAAATTAGATATCAATAAAAATTTATATGAAATTCGTAAAGAACTTGAAAAGAGTAATATTAATGATATTAATATATTATTATTTTCAAAAAAATTAGTTAATGAATATTCAGTAACAGATCGTGAAGATGAAGAAAAAATGATTTTAAAAGAATTATTATTCGAAAATTCAGATGGTAAATTTTTATACTTATTTAAAAGTAATTCAGATTTATGTTATTGGGATTATTTAAATAAGGAATGTAAATTAGATTATGGTCGTACTTTAAGTGTTGATGGTAATAAAAAAGCGAGTAAAAGAGCTTTTGAAATGAAATATTGTAAATTTAATTTATATCATGCTGAAAAATATAAAAAAGATAGACTTGAATTTAGATCAAAATTAGAATGGATGGCAAAAACAAATTTATTTTATAGTAATGATATTAATGTACAAGATTTTGCGGAATTAGGATTTTCAATTGAAACTTCACAAATTAAAAATTTTGATGAAGAAATTAATTCAAAATATCAATATACAGAAATTGGTAAAGCTTCATTGAAATTTAATAAGGAAAATTTAGAATTAACTGATGAATTTAAAAATGACTTGCTTAATGCCATAGATTCTAAAAATTCTAGAAATTTCGTTAAAATCATTCAGGAATATGGTCGATTTATTCCTACTGAAATTATTTTAGGAGGAAGAGTTAGTTTTAAAGATGATACAATCTCAGTAGTAAATAAAGCTGATGAATCTAAAGAAGGTTCTGTAAATATAAATTCACATGTAAAATTAGGAATTAATTTTAGTGATTCAAAAAAGGAATCAAGTTTTTGTAGTTCTGATCGTATGAGATTAATTGGAGGAGCCCATCCTGAAGGTAAAGATTTTGATGATAAAGCTTGGATTGAATCTTTAAAAGATTATCAAAATTGGGATAGTATAGAATTTAAAAATCCTATTAGTATATTTCAACTTTTACCTGATGATTTACGTAAAGCATCCTTTAGATCTATTGGGAAAAAAAATTCTTCATACAAGTATTGAAAATTATGAATATATTTTAAATGAACCTGGAAAGTACAAAATTGTTGATATATCAGACGAAGTTTCAGAAATACTTCAAAATAAAGAGGCTGATTGTGATATTTTTGCAACAGTTATTGATACAGATGAATCAAAAAATGATTTCTTTAATTGTCAAATTCTTAGAAAACAAAATGAGAAACCTAAAATTATAATTCATGGTATTCAAAAAAAATTTAAAAAATGTGAATATAAATTAAAAATTAGAATTATGGTTATTGGTTACGATATAAATTTCAAATTTACTTCAGATGTTAGAGTTACATCAATAAAATATATTTATGATCCGTACAATCAATGTGATTTTTATAGTATACCATTAAAAGACGACCTTGACTTAATGACAAATAATACTCCTATCTTTGGAATACCTGTATTAGAAAATTTGGATTCTTCAAATGATTCTCTCATCATTGGACATAATTTTCATAAAGATAATTATAACTCTAAAATAGACGTGTTTTCTTATTGTTTAGAAAAAAGATGTATTGTTAATTTACCAAGATTTACTTTTATACTCATTGCTTTAAATGGTCTTACTTCTAATAATTATGCATCACTTTCTTTTGGGTTTAATGGATTGAAAAACACTCCGTTCATTGATCTTAAAAATCTTAAAAAACATTCCTTGGATCCAAAATATATTAGTTGTTGTTTATCAAAAGAAAATTATAAACCTTTCTTTTTGAAACAAACAATTAATCAAATTAAGGTAAAATATGTTGATTGCATTTGTAAGAAAACTTGTACTTTTTGTAAGAACAAAACATCAAAAATAGCAAAAGGCGAAAATGTTGAATGTTTAATATCATATTAACAGGTACTGTAAATGTTATATATATAATTTATCTTTTAATTTTGTTTATAATTATATTAAAAATCAAATGATTTTTTTTATTACTAGTGAAGGTTGATAAACTTTTATTAGTTTATTTCTATTTATGTATCAATGAAGTTTATAAGTCAATATTTTATAGGATCGATATATATATACAGTATATATAAAGGGGAATCATTAAATTATAAATATATATCAAAATTCAATTTTGTTTAGTTATAATTTATTTTGTGTAATTCGAGTTTTTAATTGTGTATTTAGTATAATTTTAGGATAGGGCGTGAGATTAGGGTAAGGTTGGGATTAGGATTAGGATTAAATTACAATTATTTTTGATTAGTTGTAAAATTCTAGGATATTGAATGAATGTAATAAAATTATATATTTTTTTTTAAGTCGAGACGTTGAAACTTTATGTAATATTATCTTTGGATTTCACGTTAGTAAGCTTTGTATTAATAATACTTTTAATTGTAAAGAAAAATTCTTTTTATACACATTATATAAAATGTTTTAAAGGTTATCTTATTTTGATAAATTATAAGTGTAAAAAATATACTAGTATTACACTAATAGTCTCGATTCGAAAAAAAATGGTGAATAGTAAATATTTATACAACATCTAACAAAGGAATACTTTTTTTTTCAGTAAAATAAAAATCATATACTACAAATGAAAAATGATGATAAACTACAAACTCTGAGATATTTTTCACATGATCAAAAAACTATATATCTAAGCAATTTATTTGTCTATAATCTCCATCCTTCGATGTACGAGTACGAATGCACGAGCGATCGATCCTTATAATTACTGTTGTCCTTAATAGTTTATTACATGTACTGTATATAGTTATCTATGATCCTATCAATAATAAAAGTTTAATTTATTAAATAGAACCCTCTATAATTAAGAATTAAATATCAAAATTTGGCAGGCTGTCTGGAAAAATTTATTTAAGAAAATTTTAGTTTATGATTGTTAATTTTGTATCATTTTTCATGATTATGATTGGATAAAAAATTTTTTTCTTTTTTTTTTTCTCGTCACAATTTTACATTTACCTGACATCAATATGTATAAATAATGATTAGTTTATTAACCAATTATGCATGATATTTTAACCAATGTTTTCAAAAGTTTGTAACATGGATATTATGTTGACCAAATTTTTTATAATGAAAAAAATCATTAAGCGTAAAACCACGAAAATTTTTAAACCTTGCATGATATTTATTTAATACTACTTTGCTATTTAGCAAACATGACTCAATTAACTTATCGATATGAGTCATAGTTCATATTTACGCGCCACGTTATTTGCTTCATGCTGTTCATTGGAAGACTACAACTTACTAATGATGTTTAAAATGGATTTGTACATGATTGACATTGCTTTTCCAAATTTGTCCACAATGTTTTACGTCCCAAATTAATATATTTCTTATCCAATTCAAAATCTATATTCTAAACATGCCTTTTAAGTTTAAGTAAACTTGTAGAGCTCCAAAAATTACACATGATATGAAATTTTTGGAGATCAACAATAAATATACAAAGCTCACGCCTTATTTTTTCAAAAAAAATTGCATTTCCTTTAATAGTTATTTGGTACCACACATATATCCATCCAATCATTTCGTCCACAATAAAAGTTTGATAAACATGGGTATTGTAAAAAAACTTTATTAAATTTTCCTAATAGCATTTTCGTTTATTTTAAAAAATTTCCCATTGATTAAAACGTTTACTTAAAATTTAAATTTATCATTTATTTTTGGGCAAGAATCTTTATATCGTCGAATTTTCTTTTTCAATTTGCTGACGCATGAAGTGACTAATTATTGTCATGTATGAATCGACAATTTTTACATCCTAAAAGTTTTGAAAGAAAGGATGAAAGATTGAATAAAATGATATATAAATTTATATTCTCTTAATATTCTAAAAAATTTAAAAAATTTAAAATACTTTACAAACTTAAAACAACAATACAAATGCTATATTGTAATAAAATCTTGTGTTTTTTTTTGTTTCAAAAATAATAACAAAAACAAGAAAAGAAAACTTGTCTTTTCAATTTTTAAATATTTTAAATATTGGTTTATTATTTTATCATAAATTAAGCAGGAAATTTATTGGTTTTTATTTATTTACAGTATATCATAGGAATATTCATTTTGAAATGGGCTTTTTTTTTCTAAAAACGGATAATCTAGAGTGTATATTAATTTATTTCAATAAATTAAAGAATTGACAATTTTTAAAATTCATTTTATAGATTAAGAAAATTGTAAAAATCGTTTTTTTTTTAAAAAAAAAATATTCATTTAATAATATATATTCTTTATACATATTTCTTTATAATAAATGGTACGTGTGAAGCAGCAGATAATAAACACCACCATTTTCCAGACTTCAGATGAACCGTCAACTAAATTATATTCCCCACCAAAATATTCTGACTTTACTAGGAGATACTTACAATATATAAAAAGATAAATCAATTAGTAAAATAATAGTATTTGCCGATATAAGAGATTAATAAATTAACAACTGGCTTTATTTGATGAAGGATATTGAGATAAATCTAATGATAAATTCAGATTTTGAAGTTAGGTAAAAATTGGAATACTCAAACAATTGCAGAAATTTTATTTTTAAATTTGTTGCAACTGTTGAGTTGAGTCTATGATGTACTTTACAATATATATTATGAAACTAGAGTAAGACGTTAGTTATCTGTTATATCATGCAATTTAACTTCGAATAAGCTGTTAATGCTGAAGAGAACATTTTTTTGTGTAAAACCAAAAGTTATTAAATTATTATGTACCGTACTTTAATATAATTTTTCTCATTATTCATTAAATTAATTTTATGCTGCAAAATGAATCATGTAATTGAACCTATAAATGTTAAAGAAAATAAAGACGCTGAATATTATTAGCTTTACTGGTGAAGTTCCTTCAAATGACGAATTATTGGAAGCTTGGCCAAGATGCATAGTTGTATAAAATTAGTATTTTTAAAATCATAATAATCTATTTAAATATATCATTAATAGATGAGTGAAACTTTTTTATGTTTTGGGATAAATTGGAGATGTATTTTACCCTGAATGATATCAGATCCGGATCCTTTAAGGAATTGAATGATACACAAAATATGAGATTACGATCAGAACAGTTCTTTATTAAAAAAAACATTTCATTGATAAAAAATGTAACTATCTAATATTGAAAAATTATCGAAAAATCTACAAACTATCGAAATCACTACAATTAAATATTTTCATCAAAATTCTCTTTAGTTAAAATATATCCCATTAAATCTAAAGGTAGTTCAACTCCTTCTTTATTACCAATCCTTAAGCTTTTATAATCAGAACATAAAACACAAATATGTAAGTTTATATTAATAGCTGGTCTAAGCTCTGAAGTACTATTAAAATTAAGTTGAGATGCATTAACTATTTTAACATTAATGAATTTGTCTTTCCATCCAGCTAACTTAACAATATTATCAGGCTCACAATTTGTTAACGGATAATATGCATGAACCGAAATAATATATCCTTCAGATAATGAACAAGGAGTTTCGATAGGATAGTATAATTGATTAGGTTGTAATGTAATTGTTTTTGCAAAAGATTTAACCTGAACATTTCGATTATTTGGACTAAAAACTGATAATTTCGAGGGAATTCCGATAATCATCCATAATACATAACATTTAGTTATATCAATACTTGCTGATTCTAATTCTTCTAATTTTTTAATTATCGCAAAAAATCCATTAAAATCGTACAATCCAAAATTAACATAAATTTCTTCTGATTTTAAATTATTTTTTGAAATAATTGATCCAAATACTTCATAATCTTCATCTTCCAATGAAAATTCTAAATTAATATGTTTATAATGTTCAACGTTATTATTATTTAAATCTTTTAAATCAGTAATTCCTGTCATTATAATCTTAAAATCATTTTCTAACATATTATCTATTTTCCTTTGTTGTTCCTCTTTGAGAATTTTATAGAGAGGAATGATATTATCAAATTCAATAGTCTCCAGATTATCATTCGCATCTTTAATCCAATTAGGTAAATCATTTTTTTCAATATTTTTTCCTTTTTGTGTTAATAGACATGAAATATTTAAACTATCTAAATGCGGTTTTAATGAATCAAATATTGGTGATTCTAAATTAATTTTATCAAATTTATTATATGAAGAAGAATTTGATAAAATATTTTTAAAAGAGCTTCCCAAAATGATTCTTTGTGGAAATAAATGACCATATTCATTAAATACATCTTGTAAAGCTTTAAGTGGCTTTATACTATCAAGTGCTTTTTCTATGGAATGTTCAAACTCTTTTGTAGGTTTTATAATATCTTCATTTAAGATAATTTCATGTCGTTCAAGTTTAACTAGAATATGATTATAATCCCCATAACTTTCAACGTCATTTTTAATGAATGGAAAAGAGAATAAATTTTTGATTGAAAAAATATTGTTGGAAATTAACATAGCTTCTAATTTCGTTGACGGCCTGATCATTACTAAACTAGATTTATCACTAAAATTAACTTTAGGAGTTTCAATAAAATGAACGGCAATTTTCTTGCTAATTTCTAGTTCATGATTTTGATTAATTATGAATCCTTGAATAAGATGAAAATCTATGACCCAACTTAAGAGATTATTATATGCCGCATCTCCAATCCAATCTTCTAATCTTAACTTCTCTTTAAAATTGATGATTCCGGGTTGTCTTTCATTTGAAATATCAGGATCATATATCGTTGATATACTGTCTCGCAATTGAGAAGTAGAAACGAGATTATCGTAAGAAATTATATCAATTGTTTTCATTTGGTACAAATTATTTAAATTATTCATTCGGTTGATTAAATTTGCATCAAATGTTTTCAATTGATATAAATCATTCATCCAGTTGATCAACTCTTCATAAGTATTTAGCTTTTCCCCATCCAATGTTTTCATTTCTGGTAAAAGATTTAGGGTGAATAAACTATTAAATTGAATTTCTATAGAATATTTTACAGAATTATATGCACACATCAAATAAAATTTTAAAATTTCAATTTGAGTTTGAGTAAATGAACTAATTTCTTTAATAAATAATTTACTACCAACTAAAACTTTTCTTGCGAAAAAATGTCCATACATTTCAAGTAAGTTTGTATCATTTTCCTTGCATTTTAAAAATGATTTCTGCAAATTTCCTTTATAAGTGATTTCAGCAATTGGAAAATTAATGCATATATCAGATGGTTGTAATGTATTATTATTGAAATTATCTTCGTTAGAATCAAAACTGATCAAATTTTCCAAAGAATCAGGATCATTTATATTAAAATATACTATAGGTTGTCCATCATATAAGCTTACATTTAATTCACCATCATCAATAAAAATAGCTTGTTTACTCGGCTGTATGTTACAACCATCCATTAATAAACCATGATTCAATTTCAACTGTCGAATCACTTGTTGATCAGACTTCATCCTTTTCATAATCTTCATTATTGATGTAGAATTAGAATTAGTTAATTGAGAATCTAACGAACATAATAGAATTAATAAAATTAATAAAATATCAATAACTTTTGCAGAAACATAATTTCCTTAATACGCAGTAACTACAAAGCAATGGCATATTAACTATATAGTTGATACCATATCTGATAGTAAATTAATTGCAATCTACTGGTTACTATGCAGTTACTGCATACTAAGAAACTCAACTTTCTCCAAATAATTGAATAATAATAAAATTTAATATTTATTACCTTCATTATTTTCCTCTATATCACTTGAAGTTATATCTGATTAATATAATAATTTATCAGTAAAAAAAAAAAAAATAATACTAATAATTTTAATATTAATTAATCTGATATTAAATTTACTAACTTTTTAGGATTTCCAGCGTATTTTGATAAGCACAATAGGCATCAAAATTTATTTTAAAAAGTGTCGGAACTTCTAAATTTAAATTACGTTCCACTTCCTTAGCCACATTATTTTCTATATTTGATATAATTTTACTTGTTGATTTCACTGATTCAGTTTCTTTCATATAACTAGTGATTTTAGCATGTAACCTATCCCATACTTTTAATTTGTAATATTCCCGACATGCACTCTTCAAGTAGTTCAGTAGTATAGCTCTCGACTTTTCTCTTCGTTTTCTATTGATTCTAATTGCTTTTTGGTCACCGCCATTATGAATATTTATCGGGAGATTATCTACATAAATGACACCTCTGCATAATTCAACTATTTTAGCAATTATTTCGTTTTCCTTACATAATTCTTTTTTATCTTTTTCACATTCATATTTATTTTCAAAATTAACAAATTTGGTTCTCACAATAGTAGTATATTTAACAATACCACTTTCAAGAATAGCTTTTCCAAATACTTTAAATGTTTCTAATTCTTCTGATGTAAATCTTTTGTCAACCACAAATAAAACTTGACTTATTCCCTCTGGAATCGAATAGATTACTTCTCCTATTTTATTATATAAAATTTTCTTTTTAGTTAAATCAACTCTAACATCAATCACACAAAATCTCATTCCTTTCCATTCGAAATTTTTTTTCCAGAAATCTCTTGTATTGCTACCTAAGTCTTCATTTTCTTCGAGATCATAAGTATTACTTAATACATTGGCAAGTGTAGATTTACCACTACCAGTGCGGCCAATTATTAATAAATTCCCAATTTTATTTCTTTCCGGTGTAATTCTCTCATTAAAATTTAGTGACGGACTTACAAGGCGTTTAGCTTGTTTTATAATTTTATTCCACGTCCCTAATTTGTTTTGATGTATTTTTTCCAAATGGCCTAGTAACATGTTTCTTAACTGATCTCTTTTTAGATCATCGCGGATATTTTTTGGGGGAATGTCTACATAAATGATACTTTTACATGATTCAACTATTTTAGAAATTGCTTCATTTTCTTTGCACAAATCTTCTTTATCTTTTTTACATTTGTGTTTATCCTTAAAGTTATGAAATTTAGTTCTTACAATAGTAATAGTATAATTTATATTACCACTTTTAGAAATGGCTTTTTTGAATAACTCAAATATTTCTATTTCTTCTGTGGTAAATTTTCTGTCAATTACAAATAAAACTCGGATTATCCCTTCTGGCATCAGATTGATTATTTCTGGCATTTTATACAAAACTTCCTTTCTAGCTATTCTGGTATCAATCACACAATATTTTGTCCCCTTCCATTCAAAATACTTTTTCTGAAAATTTCTAGTATTACTAACTGGCTCTTTACTTTCTTTGAAATCATAGGTATCACTTAACATATTGGCTAGTGTGGACTTACCAACACCAATGTGACCAACTATCAATAAATTCTTAACGTAAGTATTACTTAACATAGTACCTGGTGTTGGTGGTGTGGAAATAGATAAATCAATGAAATTAGCACTACTTTCAATTTCGATTTCTTTATCATTAAGATATGTTGAAGTAATAATTGATGAATTAATGGGTTTGGATAAAATTTTAAATGTAAATACTCTACTGGTATATATAGCACCAGGAACTTTTTCATATGAAAGTGAAATATTTGGTATTTCTTTATCAGCTTCTTCAAACATAGCTTTAATTTCTTTTCCCTTATATCCAAATTTTTCTGCTTGATGATCTTCATAAACTTCATCCTCTATAGAACAATACCAAAAATTAAATATATAATATAATTCATTAGCTGTTGGTCTTTGGTTTGGGTTGGCACTCATACATCTATGAGCTAATTTCTTATAAATTTCAGGAGTCCCTTTTCCAAATTCTGGTCTTAATCCATTACATATATCTAATGCTAAACTTAATTTATGTTTTCTATCATAGAAAGGTGGTTTTCCAGATGATAATTCAGCCATAATTACACCAAGACTATAAATATCAGAAGATGAAGTATATGGTTCTTTATTCAAAACTTCTGGAGCAATATATGGCAACACACCATAAACTATATCATCTGATTTTTGTTCATTTGATGGACTACATAGTCCAAAATCTGAAAGATAGGTCACATTATTATTAAAGAAAGAATCCTGAATTAGTAATATATTTCCACTATGAAAATCTTTATGAAAATATCCTAATTCATGTAAACCTTTAAGATCCGTTAATAAATTACATAAGAATCCAATTTTATCATTCCATAAAATGTTGTTAAAATTATTTAAAAGAACACTCCTTAAATTTCCCTGATCCGCAAATTGCATAATTATCATAAATTCTTTAGTTGTTGGATCTCTAGTCATTCCGTAAAATTTTAAAGAATTACTTTTTGAGTTATTTAATTTGTAGTGTAATTTAAGCTATATTAAATTAAAATTGAATTTAATTATCATTGAAAATCGATTAAAATAAAAAATGTAAATATTACCTCATTTAAATGTTCAGGCGACAAATTCTGTGAACCATTTAACCTTTTCAAAGCAACTTTAATAGGTTCAGGTTCTTTTTTTTCCCACCTTCCATCATCTTGTCTAATATATTTTGCTTTACCATCAATCCACGTTGCAGAATATACTTTGGAGAATCCGCCTTCAGCAATTCGTTTCGTATCTTTAAATCTATCAAACGGAACCCATTCGAGAAATAATGGGTAATCTTCATCATCATTGATACTATCGTAATATATTTTTTTTGCATTGTAAATCGTATTCTTGATGAATTTATCAATTTCATGATTTCCACTAGTCCATCCTTCTATTATGTAGCAAGGAACACATTGTTTACACCATAGTTTATCAGGTGGATTATAACAATTTCCATGATTGAATTTTACTAATTTATCGAAGGTATTTAATTCATTTAATTCGGTTTCTATTTGGACTTCATTTTTTATACTCATTTTTATATTTTTTTATTCAACAAATAATCAAAGTGGTAAAAGAGAAATCCGTTTCCTAAAGAAATTTGGGCGTAACTTTATTCAATGAGATAAAAAAAGTAATTGCATTGCTTATCACGGGATATCACGGGATTATTATTATTCCGGATATCCTGGATATCCTATCAGGTCATTTAATCATTTATTATTTTAAATTTATGAATGATTTTGACTAGAATTATAAGATCACATGATGTAATTTTTAAATGACCCAAATGACACATGAACATTTTTTATCTAAATTTATCGTGAATATGACCTTTCCAAAATACAAAGAATAAATAATTAAATAAATAAAATTTCCATCCGGCAAATTTATAAATAAAGGGGGGCGAAATTGTTGTATACTTCTCGCTCAAAGTTTTGTAACGTTTTTTGAAGTTTTACAAAAAGTGACCACAGTGAACCAAAAATATTTAGTTTAGAGTATGTAAAATTGTAAATTCTAGCAATAAATAATTTTATCTGATTTAATTCTTCACATCAATTCATTTCATTCTCCCACAACAAATATTGTACACATTTAGCACTTGTTCAAGTAAACCCTTTATTACTTTCACTTCCTTCTCAATAAATTTAATTATTGAGAATTTTTTTCACTTCTTGTCTTCAGAATTTGTTGTCGTTACCATTACATCTTTTCCCTAACTAACTGCAGCATATGAATAAGTCTAATTCTTTAATAATCAATGGTATTAAATAATAAAAGTATGTATTTCCAAAAAAGTATTCTACTGTAATACTATTTTGTCGATTTTTTTCGTGAAAAATAAATAATCCAACTTTTATTTTTATGACAAATAAATATTTATATGATTATTATTCGCTTGATGATGAGATTCAGCGTAGTGCACTTATCGTTAAGTTAATTATCATAGTATTCAAGCAAATATATGAAAATTTATGTGGATTGCTTTAAAATAAAATATGTTTAATTTATGGTATATTGTTAAAATGTCATTATGATTAATAATTATTATCGCTGTAAATTTAGTAAGAAAACATGATGTAGTAAAAATGTGTAAAGTAAGCACTGAAATATGTTCACATCACTTATACGAAATAAATTAAAAGATTAATTTTTAAAAAGTTGCCCGGTCAGATTACGCTGAATTTTGCCATAATTAATATGAAATACCATACAGCATTTTCTTTAGACAATTATCTGAAATTAAATGAAAATAGTTTTCTTTACTATTTCTTTCAAGAAATGGTAATTTAACTTTTGAATATATAGTACAGTATAATGAATGAGATTTGTTAAATAAATTAAGATCATAAAATAATTCAGATGAAATAATAAAAAATAACTAATAATTTTCTGTAATAATTCTCTTATAAAATATGAATAAAAATTGTATATCAATATAAAATGAACCAAACTTAATTAATTAATATTAAATTCGTATAAGATTATAAAATATTCTTTGCTTCCAATTAAATATGTCATTTTTATTAAAAAATATATATATATATACAGAAGAGCATTGTATTTCCCAATCACTGCGGAAAGAAAATCATGTGATTATTCGGCGATAACAAAACAACCCTAGCGTCACCTGCGGATCACATATATTAGATAACAAAACATTTCTCCTTAGAAAATTCTTTGTGTAGTGTAACAAATTCTAATCCTAATCCGGCTACCATTTTTTTTGCGGCCGATTTAATATGTTGTGCTACCAAATTTTATATTACGTGCATGTAAAAAATATAATTATATAAAGCGTTAAAATTTTTAAATTTAAATATTATTTTTAAAATGTCTTCCAATAAAGTCAAAGTATTCATTAAAATTGCAGGCGAATCGTCATCAAAAATGAAAAAATTAAATCTGGATAGTAATTTATCAGATATTCGTAAAGAACTTGAAAAGAATAATACCATCAATGATATGATATTATTCTCAATAAAAGATAAAAATATGTTTAAAGAAATAGAACGTGAAGATGAAGATGATATATTTTTAAGTGAAATTATAGAAATATCTGATAATTCAGAAAATAAATTTTTATATTTAATAAAAAATTCAAGACTATCTTGGAAGTTTTTTAATAACAATTGTAAATTAGATTATGGATGTACTATGAGTTTTGATGGAATTAAAAAAGCCAATAAAAGAGCATTTATAATGCAAGATTGTGAATTTAATTTAACTGGTAATGAGAAATACAAAAAAGGTCAACTTGAATTTGAATCAAAAGAGGATTGGATAAAAAAAAGAAATTTATTTTTTAGTACTGATATTAATGACGTACAGAATTTTATAGATTTTAGAATACTATTGAAAGATGAAAATTTTAGTGATAAAATTAATTCTATTTATCAATATGTAGAATTTGGTAGAGCATCATTGAAATTTAGTAAAGAAAATTTGAAATTTACTAAAACCTTTAAAAATGAAATAATCGATGCCATAAAATCCAAAGATTCTAAAAACTTTAAGAAAATTACTGAGAAATATGGTCAATTCATTCCAACTGAAGTTATTTTCGGAGGAAGAATTTATTTTAAAGATGTTAAAATATTAACCAAAAGTTCTGTAGATAATTTTAAAGAAAGTTCTTCTACTGAGTCAAAAAGAAAATCAGAAGTTCATAGTTTCAATTACATATATTCTATTGATAAAGATTTCGATGAAAATTCTTGGATTGAATCTTTAAGAGATTATCAAAATTGGGATTGTATAGAATTTAAAAATCCTATTAGTATTTTTAAACTTTTACCTGATGATTTATATAAAGAAATTTTTGAATCTATTGGAAAAAGGATCCTTTATACAAGTACTGAAAATCATGATTATTATTTATATAAACCTGGAATGTATGGAACTTTTGTATTAAGAAATGTACCACAGAATATCTTAGACATTATTTTAAATAAAAATGCAGATTGTGACATTTTTGCAGCAGTTATTGATACTGATGAAAATTCAAAAGAGATTTTTTTTAACTGTCAAATTCTCAATTCTTCAAATATAAGACCAAGTATTATAATTCATGGTATTCAAAAACAATTTCAAGAACGTATATGTAAATTGAAAGTTGGAATAATGGTTATTGGTTATGATACGAATTTTAATCATATTTTTTCAGATATTAGTGTTCATTTAAAAAAGGATGTATATGATTCACAAAATCCATATATGTTTTATAGCATTCCGTTGGAATATAATCTTGACTCAATGATGGAAAATAATAACCCTTTCTTTGGAATTCCTGTATTAAGCAATTATGATTCTTCAAATAATTCCCTTGTAATTGGACATAATTTTTGTAAAGATAAACATGATAAATTTAAGATTGATATATATTCTTATTGCGTAAAGAAAAATTGTTATTTTAATTTACCTAAATTTACTTTTTGTACATTTATTATTATTTTAAATAAGCCTACCTCTAATGCTTATACATCACTTCCCTTTGAATTTAACAAACAGAAGAAACCATTTATAAATTTTAATTCACAATCTGGTAGTTTAAATTTAAATCCAAAATATGCCAGTCTATATTTATCAAAAGATTTTAACTATACTCCAATTTTTTTGAATCAAACCAGTAAGCAAATCAATATAGAATATGTTAATTGTAAGTGTAATAACACCTGTCTTATTTGTAAGAACAATGCTAAAAAATTATCAAAAGAAGATAATCATTTTTGCATATTATTTGACTCTTACTTAGGGTATTTAACTATTTTTTATTGTTTTTTTTAAAAAAAAAAATTTGTTATTTGATAAATCAATAAACATTTCTTTTTATATATTTTTCTGAATATAGTTATCACGCAAAGAATAAACAAAATAAAAATTTAGGGCCATCAGAATCGATAAAGTTTGTTATAGAACATCAATTGGTTAAATTTATTGATATGAATGAATTATCAGAAAAAAAGAATATTGGTAGTGGTCATTTTGGTACAATTTCGAAAGCTTTTTGGGAAAGAACAAGTAATTATGTAGTTTATAAAATATTGAAAAATACTCAATCAATTTGTTATAAAAAAAATAAAGCATTTTTACATGAATTAATGATGCATAAAAAGTTAGATTATTGCGCAAGAATTATACGTATATTAGGTATAAGTTTTGGTATGTATAAAATTAATTTTTTAAAATTAATTTCTTTTATAATTCAAAAGTTAACTAAAAGAAATATATTTTTAAACAGATATAAATACACAAGAATATTTGCTTATAATGGAATATGCTGATGGTGGAGATTTACGCAGATATCTTCAAAAAAAAATTTCTACATTAACATGGGATGATAAATTAAAATTAGCATATCAAATTGCTGAAGGAATAAAATATATGCATGGAGAAGATATCCTTCATCGAGATTTACATTCTAAAAATATAGTAATACATCAAGGAGAAGCCAAAATTATTGATCTTGGGATTGCAAAAAGTATAGAAGATGAAACCAATCTTCATCTAGGTGTATTTGGAATGATTGCATATATTGATCCTAAAGTTTTAGCAGACCCTTCATATAATTATAAACACGATAAAAGATCTGATATTTATAGTTTGGGTGTGCTAATGTGGGAGTTATCCAGTGGACACCCTCCTTTTATTAGTGAAACAAATGATTCCGTTTTAACAGTTCGTTTAGTGAATGGTCATAGAGAAAAACCAATTCCTAATACACCTAAAGAATACTTGAAATTATATAAATTATGTTGGCATGGTGAGCCTGATTCAAGACCATCTATTAATAAAGTTTTTGTTGAATTAGGAAAAATATTAGGTATTCAAGATGTTAGCAATAATAGCAATAATGATGATGTACAAGGTAAATCATTTATTTATTTATTTTATATGTATATGTAACAATAATAATGAATAAATGTATTGATCTTTTTATAGATTCTAATAGTGAACAAAGTAATGATAATCAATCTTCGGTAAATAATAATACAGGTAAATACTCGATATATTGATGTTAATGTCTATAAGTCTTTGTATCTGATTACATTTTTTTATCATAGACGATATAATGGAACATAAAGATTCAAACTTGGACAAATTAAGTATAAGATAAAAAGATCAAAAAATATGGTGTGAAATTTTTTTAGATTTTGGTTTGCAAGGAATGATACAATATCAAAATACTAAATTCTTTTTTAATATTTGATATATTTTGCTAGTCATAATAGTCACAACATCCTATTTACATGAAAATAATTATATATACAGTACAAGTTTCCATTTGGTTAACACAATAAAAAAATGGTGTACTGGCAAAATTATAATTTAGCGACATTCTGAATATTTATACCAAAATAGTTATCTATTATAGCTTTAGTTAAAAATTTCAATCACATCTAAATTATAAAAATTGCAAATCATCATCAATTCGTAATCTTATTAAAGTTTCCAATTTCCTAGATACGCTTACAGTAAATTCGTGAAATATTCCATAATTATATATATACAAAACAATGCACGCCTTTTATTATGTGTAAATAAAGTTTCATTTAATACCATATGAAAAGAAAGATTGGATAATCGTTTTGAAACCTTAACCATAACCGATCAATTACAAGTATATAGTAAAGAACTAGTAACCGTACCCATTATACTGAATTATAACAATGGAAGTGCAATTATTTTAAACCTTCAAGTATAATTGATCATATAGTGTTCCAAAATAAAAGTATTATGAAAGTCAAATTCTTACAAAGTGCTAAAAATATATTATTGTTTTTTTTCAAATAAAATTATTCAGAATTATTCAATATTTAATATATAGCTTGCATTTCATAAATTTTTATAATAAATACAATCGTAATATGTTTAATTAATATTTTACAAGCATAATATTTATTTAAAATAAATTCTTTTACTTTCAATTTGCAAATTATTTTCTTCTAAAAATCGTAACTGTAATTTCATGTTATAGCCCAAAGGTAACCATGTGCCAAATCTCCCAAATCAACCTTATCTACTGTTCCTGTATATGTTTGATTTTGGACATGGTAGAGTAATTTTATGCGTCGAATATTATCATTTTGACACTTACCAAAATTTTCTATAATGCTGACCAAAATTATAAAATAAATTTTATCTACATGACAACTTAGTAAAGATAAATCGCAGGCGCAGTGAATAAATTAAATCCAAAGAAAAATGAATTAGGCAAGGATGTACATTTTGCGCACGTGCAGTGTCGAAATATCCTTCCACCACCACCTAGCACAAAGTAATAAACCGTGATACAAACAATTGTGCAATTGATCGTCAATTACTTTCTTTTTTTTATCCTCATTATCCTTATTGAATAAATAACGCCCAATTTTTTTTTTTAAAAAAAAAATAGCAAACATGAAAATCTCTAAATTCTCTTTATCAATTTGATAATTTGTTGAATAAAAATATAAAATGGAACTTCAAGTAGGATCTGTATTTAATAAATTAAATATTTCTGATAATTTAGTAAACATCAATCATGAAAATTGTTATAATCCACCCAACAAATTATGGTGCAAAGAATGTGTTCCTTGTCACATAATAGAAGGATGGACCAGTGAAAATCATGATGTTGATGAATTTATCAAGGATACGATTTATAATACAAAAAAGACATATTATGATGAGGGCAAATACTATCCATTATTTCTTGAATGGATTCCGTTTGATAGATTTAAGGAAATAAAACAAATTGGTAAAGGTGGATTTTCCAACGTATATTCTGCAACATGGATTGATGGTAAAGCACTTTATTATAGGCAAGATCAAGGAATTTGGAAAAAGAAAGGACCAAAACCTATGAAAGTTGCTTTGAAAATGCTTATTGGATCACATAATATAACTGATTATTTAGATGAGGTATATATAATTTACATGTATTTTTATTACTGATTATTTTTAATTCAATTAGAATAATTTTATTTTATTGTCCGATTTGAATAATAGTTTAAAGCACATTGGAGTTTGTATAGTTTACAAAGTGATTCTTTAGGATTTTATGGAATAACTAAAGATCCAGAAACTAAAAAAATCGCGATGATTATACAATTTGCGGATCAGGGAAATTTAAGGAGTGTTCTTTCATATAATTTTAACACCATTTTATGGAATGATAAAATGAAATATTTATATGATATATTAAAGGACCTTAAAGGTTTACATGCATCAGGATACTTACATAAAGACATTCATAGTGGAAATATATTACAAACTTATGATGGAATTTACATTTCAGATTTTGGGTTATCTGAACCAATAAATAAGCAAAAATCAGATAATATAGTATATGGAATATTGCCATATGTCGATTCAGAAGTTTTGAGTGGAAATCCATATACATTATTCTCTGATATTTATGGTTTTGGCGTAATTATGACTGAATTATCATCTGGAAAACCACCTTTTATTAAAAGAGAATATGATCAATTTTTAGCAATGGAAATATGTAAGGGATTAAGACCAGAATTTGGAAAAGGAACTCCTGAAATTTATAGGGAATTGGCTCATAAATGTATGGATGCTAATCCAAATAAAAGACCAACAGCAAGTGAATTATTTGATATACTCTATTTTTGGCATCATTCTATTAAAGATGAAGATTATCAAGAAAAAGAAAAATTTGGATATAAGGGAAAAGAAATTAAAGCTATGTTTAAAGAAGCTGACAAAGAGATACCAAATATTTCAATTTCATATGATGATGGTCAAATATATTCCAGTAGAGTATTAAATTTATCATATTCTATAGATCTTGAAAAAATTGAGGGTAGTGCTACATCCATTAAGTCATCTAAATCCACACCAGTCACTATGTTAAGTAATACTTACGTTAAGAATTTATTAATAGTTGGTCGCACTGGTGTTGGTAAGTCCACACTAGCCAATATATTAAGTGATACATATGATTTCAAAGAAAGTGAAGAGTCAGTTAGCAATACTAGAAATTTTCAGAAAAAGCATTTTGAATGGAAGGGGACAGAATATTGTGTGATTGATACCAGAATAGCTAAAAAGGAAGTTTTGTATAAAATGGCAGAAATAATCAATATGATTCCAGAAGGGATAATCCAAGTTTTATTTGTGATTGACAGAAAATTTACCACAGAAGAAATAGAAATGTTTCAGTTATTCAAAAACGCCATTTCTGAAAGTGGTAATATAAATTACACTATTACTATTGTAAGAACTAAATTCCGTGACTTTAAAGATAAACACAAATGTAAAAAGGATAAAGAAGATTTGTGCAAAGAAAATGAAGCAACTTCTAAAATAGTTGAATCATGTAAATGTATCATTTACGTAGACATTCCCCCAATAAATATCCACGATAATCGAGAAAAAATTAGAATTAATGAAAAAAGAAGAGATCAGTTAAGAAACATGCTACTAGGCCATTTGGAAAAAGTACATCGAAACAAATTAGGAACGTGGAATAAAATTATAAAACAAGCTAAACTCCTTGTAAGTCTGCCACTAAATTTTAATGAGAGAATTACATTAGAAAGAAATAAAATCAGGAATTTATTAATAGTTGGTCTCACTGGTGGTGGTAAATCCACACTTGTCAATGTATTAAGTAATACTTATGATTTCGAAGAAAATGAAGACTCAGTCAGCAATACAAGAGATTTCTGGAAAAAATATTTCGAATGGAAAGGAATGAGATTTTGTGTGATTGATGTTAGAGTTGATTTAACTAAAAAGAAACTTTTATATAGTAAAATTGGAGAAGTAATCTATTCGATTCCAGAGGGGATAAGTCAAGTTTTATTTGTGGTTGATAAAAGATTTACATCAGAAGAATTAGAAACATTTAAAGTATTCGGAAAAGCCATTCTTGAAAGCGGTATTGTTGAATATACTACTATTGTGAGAACTAAATTTGGTAACTTTGAAAATAAATACGAATATGAAAGAGATAAAAAAGAATTATGTAAGGAAAATGAAATAATTGCTAAAATAGTCGAATCATGCAGAGGTGTCATTTATGTAGACAATCCCCCGATAAATATTCATAATGGCGGTGACCAAAAAGCAATTAGAATCAATAAAAAACGAAGAGAAAAGTCAAGAGCTATACTACTGAATCACTTGAAGACCACATGTCAGAAATATTACAAATTAAAAGTATGGGATAAGTTACATGCTAATATTACTAGTTATATGAAAGATATGAAAGTAACTGAATCAGTAAAATCAGCAAGTAAAATTACATCAAATACAGAAAATAATTTGGCTAAGGAAGTAGAACTTCATTTAAATTTAGAAGTTCCGACACTTATTAAAATAAATTTTGAATCCTATTGTGCTTATCGTATTGATAAAACTACACGGGAAATTCTAAAAAGTTAGTAAATTTAATATATTTATTTATATAAATTTATTTTACTAATAAATTTTATATTAAACAGATATAACTTCGACTTCCCTAATTGGTATAAAAGGTAGTAATTAATAAATAAGTAATAGTTATTTCACGGGAATCCATTTATTGAGGATGATCCGTGGAATAACTGATTTATATCATGGAATTTCTAATTATAAGCTAAACTCATTTCACCGTGAAAAAAAAACTTACAGGCGTTAATTAGAAAACCGTGGTATATTTATTAAATTTCATAATTAATAACTAAACTAATCATTTTTATTAATTTATTAGGTTCGTTAAATCAATTAAATAGTACTGTATTACTTACGAAAATTATTGAAAGGATAACCGATGCAACCAATAATCAAGTGATTCATCAGTTGAAATTGAACCATGGTTTATTCTTGGATAGATGCAACATACAGCCAGGTAAACAAGCTATTTTTACGGAGAATGGCGAATTAAATATTGACTTATGTGATGGACAACCTATAGTATATACCAATATAAATGATTTCGATTCTTCAGAAAATTTGTTCAACTTTTATTCTAACAAAGATGATATTAATAATACATTACAACCATCTGATGTGTGCGTTAATTTTCCAATTGCTGAAATCACCTATAAAGGTGATTCATTGGAATCTTTTTCACAATACATGGAGAATGATGAAGACTTACATGAATTGTATGGACATTTTTTTGCAAGAAAAGTTTTAGTTGGCAGTAAATTATTTATTAAAAAATTTAGTTCAGTTACTCAAACGCAAATTGAAATTTTAAAATTTCATCTGTTCTGTGCATATAATTCAGTTAAATATTCTATAGAAATTCAATTTGATGATTTATTCTGTTTGAATCTTTTACCAGAAATGAAAACATTGGACGGGAAAAAGCTAAATACTTATGAAGAGTTAATCAATTGGATGGACAATTTGTATCAAATGAAAAATTTTGATGATGAAAATCTAAATATTCATGAAAAATCAATCAAATGGATAAATAATTTGTACCAAAATAAAACAATTGATATAATTTCTTATGATAATCTTATTTCTACTTCTAAATTACGACGTAGTATATCATCAATATATGATCCTGAAACTTTAAATAAAAGACTACCCGGAATTATCAATTTTAAAGAGAAGTTAAGATTAGAAGATTGGATTGGAGATGCGGCATATAATAATCTTTTAAGCTGGGCCATAGATTTCCATCTTTTTAAGGGATTCATAATTAATCAAAATCATGAAATAGAAATTAGCAAGAAAATTGCCGTTAATTTTATTGAAACCCCTAAAATTAATTTTAGTGATAAATCTAGCTTAGCAATGATCAGGTCATCAACAAAATTAGAAGCTATGTTAATTTCCAACAACATTTTTTCAATTAAAAATTTATGCTCTTTTCCATTTATTAAAAATGATATTAAAAATTATGGAGATTATAATCATATTCTAGTCAAATTTGAACGATATGAAATTCTCTTAAATGAAGATATTATAAAACCTACAAAAGAATTTGAACATTCCATAGAAAAAGCACTTGAAAGTATGAAGCCATTAAAAGCTTTACAAGATATATTTAATGAATATGGTCATTTATTTCCACAAAGAATTATCTTGGGAAGTTCTTTTAAAAATATTTTATCAAATTCCTCTTCATATAATACATTTGATAAAATTAATTTAGAATCACCAATATTTGATTCATTAAAACCACATTTAGATAGTTTAAATATTTCATATCTTTTAACACAAAAAGGAAAAAATATCAAAAAAAATGATTTACCTAATTGGATTCAAGATACGAATGATAACCTGGAAACTATTGAATTTGATAATATAATTCCTCTTTACAAAATTCTCAAAGAGGAACAACAAAGAAAAATAGATAATATGTTAGAAAATAATTTTAAAATTATAATGACAGGAATTACTGATTTGAAAGATTTAAATAATAATAACGTTGAGCATTATAAACATATTATTTTAGAATCATCTTTAGAAGTTGAAGATTATGAAGTATTTGGATCAATTATTTCAAAAAATCATTTAAAATCAGAAGAAATTTATGTTAATTTTGGATTGTACGATTTTAGTGGATTTTTTGCGATAATTAAAAAATTAGAAAAATTAGAAGCGGCAAGTATTGATGTGACTAAATGTTATGTAATATGGATGGTTATCGGAATTCCCTCTAAATTATCAGTTTTTAGTCCAAATAATCGAAATGTTCAGGTTAAATCTTTTATAAAATCAATTACATTACAGCCTGATCAATTATACTATCCTATTGAAACTCCTTGTTCATTATCTGAAGGATATATTATTTCGGTTCATGCATATTATCCGTTAACAAATTGTGAGCCTGATAATATTATTAATTTAGTTGAATGGAAGGACAAATCCATTAACGTTAAAATATCCAATGCATCTCAACTTAATTTTAATAGTACTTCAAAGCTTGGACCAGCTATTAATATAAACTTACATATTTGCGTTTTATGTTCTGATTATAAAAGTTTAAGGATTGATAATAAAGAGGGAGTTGGACTACCTTTAGATTTAATGGGATATATTTTAACTAAAGATAATTTTAATGAAAATATATGACAAATTTTTTTAGTTATATAGATGTTAAGAATAGTTAAGATTTAGATTACCCGCTGTATAAATAAATATGAATTGTGTAACGTGTGGTGCGTCCGCGCCCATATTTTTTTTTAAATGAATTTTTCTATTTTAAGTTTTGGCGAAATGAAATGGCGAATGGACCTATTAATTTTTTTTAATAATTTTTTATGCAATTTTTTTTTTTTTTGTAATTGAGATAATTTTTATAAATCAGATATGAAACTTTAATAAATCACATGAAAAAATTTAAAATAGGCAATTTTTTTCTTTATTTTGAATAATATTTGATTACAAAAAGAGTTGATACCTGATCAGCTATATGTTTCTTTATCAAGAATTACATATTTAAGTTCTTATACTATACAAGAATCATCAGGACATCAGATCAAAAATATTGTTATAATGAAGTCTTTCAAAGTATCTAATAACATAAATTGTAAACATACCTAATTTATATCATTTTAATATAGCCAATTACTCGGCATTGATATCAATATTAGCTATAAATTTCTAAATATAAACTTTAAGCCACTTATTGATACCATGTAGGATCTAATTTTCCCGAATATAAATCAGATTTTTTTTTATTTATATCACAGCTCATTTCTGGAATATATTTTATGTACACAATTTACTAGATTAGTTTAAGCTCATTGATCCCAGTGTGAAACAATGGGTTATGGCTAGTTTGTATTAATTTTATTTAGATTTTTCAATATTAGATAGTCACATTTCTCTTCAATAAAAAGTTTTTTAATAAAGGACTATTTTGATCATAATCTTATATTTTGTGTATCACTCATTCAAAGTAAAATAGTAAAAGTTATCGAATACCCATGTTCTTTTAAATTCTTGCTGTAAATCTCCAATTGATCCCAAAAGATTAAGATGTTTGGATAGTGTTAAAAAGAAAAATTCAAATTCAATTTATCATATCAATCCAAATAAGGTTTCTGCAATTATTATTTAACTCAAGAAAAATTTTGATATCCAATTTTGCCAAACTTCAATACCTGAATTTATCAATAAAAAAAAAAAAAAGGAAATTAATTGTCTTGATTTACCTAGTCACCAGATCCTTCATCAAATAATCCACTTTGCTAAAATCTCAGGATTTTATGTCAGCAATATATTATGTTAAAGTTGTTAACATAACAGGATATTAATAGCATAATATTGACTATTGTATTACTAACAATTAGATTTATAATGCTATTACAGGGAAAGCAAATATAATTTATAAAATTAAAACTTTCTGAAGGCTATTTGTTTAATATTAAAGCTATTTTGATAAATTATTGATTTTTATTCAATTTATGATTAATATTAAAATCTATTGATTAAAATTTCACTACACTAAAAATCAATTTTATGGCGCAATTATATTTTTTAGAATTTTTTTTTTTTTTTATATAGCGAATAGTGAGTCGATCAAGCTTTTTAATTTTTGCTAAACATCTACATGATAGGATGGTCTTTTTTTTGATTGTGAATTGCAATAAATATCCAACATGAATTTTTAGATTTTTGTAGATGAAAACATTACACTATAATATCCATAATATTATCCATGGCCAGTTGTAAAAAGAAGAAGTGAGGATGAAATGATGGCTACATTAAATAAAAATCACATTCACATTATAAATTTTGATATAATAGTAATAATATGATGAAGAAACATGTGAAATATTGCAAGGTAAATCCAAATTATATTTTTTATTGATTTTTACGAAGAAAAAATATTATAAATGAACAATATATTATATTTAGTTTTCGCCAAATTTAACTTTATTATTTCCCTATAAAAAAATTTTTTAGAAAAATGATCATTAATCGGAGTTGTTTCTAAAAATTTTTTATAGGATTTTATGTACAATATTTTATAATTAACAAGCTTGTAAATGTAAATATAGTATTTAATTCATCCTTTAGTCACTTGTATAAAAAATCAAAAAATCTCATTTAGTGGATTAAGATTATTATTATTATATCGCAAACTGATGTATTTCTTTAAAAAATTCAATATTGCCAATTATTTTTCAATTCTATTTATTTCAAAATAAACTTATTTGCAAAATTTTGAAGAACACAAAGTATGATATAACATTCATTTGATATATTAGAAGTATATAATATACTTATTGATATAATCATTGGTATTTACAATTTAATATTGGTTTATATTTATTATTTAATATTCGTAAATATAATAAAAAAAATAAAGAAATATTGTATTTGAATTATTGAAATTATATATAATAAACTAAAAATTAATATAATAATATTCGGTCCTCCAAAATAATAACTATTTGTATTTATTTATCATATATCTATTTCTAATTGATCAATTCTGATTTTTTTTCTTGTTATACCAATTTTTTTGTTGTCCTTTATTCTACCCATATACCCAGTTTTTCGTATGATCTTACACCGTATGATTTTGATTATTTATTTATCATTAATTTACTCTCTATATTTGTTTATTTTGATTTATTATTATTTCTTCCATTTGTTCATAATTAAAATTTCCCTGGATTCACTTTAGACTATGATATAAACTCAAAAGTTGTAAAATATTCTGTTCTGAATTTCCTTTATGTTTATTTTATCATATTGTATGTTGGCTTATTCTTTTGCTATGCCTATTTATTCAACCATTTCCATATTAATTCATACAGTATTCCATTTAATTTTCTACAGTATTGGATGGTTGTAAAGGAGCAACTGCTCATGGTAAAATAAACTTCGTCCAATCCACCTAATTCTTCAGTAATTTTGTCATTCATCATGTTATTGGTTTTGTTATTAAAAATGTTCATCCTTGTTTTACGTTCTTTTCTTCTTGGTGTCTTTTCATACCCCTCTTTCTCTCTGGTTGGTGTCTTTCTATACCCCTCTTTCTCTCTAGTGCTCTCTTTTATTTGTGGTCTTTCTTATACACCACTACCAGTTAATTTTGTTGACGAAAAAAAAATTCCACGTTATATTCACCATCTTTACACATTCTCTTAATCTTCTTCGCGGAAATCGTAGAATATCATCTGTTTCTGCCTGAGTTATAAAGCTTTATTATATCCATAAAATGAATCCAAATTTCTCTTTTAAAATCATTAAATCTTCATTTTCTCCAAATCTGGATGGGTGTTTATATTACATGAGCTCATAAATAAAGTAGTCAATAAGTATATAAGAAAATGGAAAGGGAATTCTAGTCTAAACCAAACCAGCCAGATCTGACCGGTCTTTCCTTGCCTGATACGAAGAAGACCTCTATATACAGTATAAGGAAGAGAAGAGGAAGTTTAAAGGAATTTAAAAAAAAAAATACCAAACCTGCCAGATAGAAGATACTCGACTAACTGACTGGTATTACAGGTTTCCTTGCCTGATAGAGGAAGACCTCATATACAGTATAAGGAAGATAATAAGAAATTTATTAAGGAATAATTGGGAGTAGTTAAAAGGGATAGAGAGAAAATAAACTTATGATAATAATTAGGTAGTAACCCATCTTGCTGATAATGCATTTTTTTTAAAAAAAGGTGAATGAGCTCTAAGGGTATTTTAATATATTTAATATGATAATTAAGGAATTTTGGAGGTATTTATATAATAAAAAATATTAAGAATAAAAATGAGTCAAATTTATCAATAATGTGATAATAAATTAATTGCTATTTGTTCGCATGAAAAGCTTCTATAATTGGTTAATGACTCATGATTTCTCCCTAGTATTCAAAATTCGCAACTAATTGATAAATTATACATGATCAAAAAGGCCTAATTGAGAAATTGATTAAACAAATACGGAATTTAATTTGCCACATAATATATTAGAAACATGACTTCTTTTTAATTGTATATTAATATATTAAAAAAAAATATACCTGTTGCAGCCCAAACGCCAAAGGGATATCCCAAATCAAACTTGGGACTATGTCCAAAATTTAACTATATCCCAAACTAGACTAGTAAATTTTAAATGTTAGACATAGTAGAATTTGGGCTACAACATACCCAAGGTCATTGTTATTATTATACTTCATAATCAACAAGGATAAAAAAATTTAAAGATTGACCAAATATTTATTGATTGTTCAACAAGATTTAAATAAATGAATTAAATAATTTTAGCAGGATACTCAATTAAAATCATCAGGAAGTTATGGAATGGGTTTCTTATAATCATAAAATCATTTAGTTAGATGGTCAATTAGTAGTCTTTCTGAAGTCTTGTTGGCCTTTGAACAATTAAATAATAAAGGAGTAGAGACAGAAAATATTAATAGTTTACCCCTTATGAAATATATTATTAATAAGTTATTCGGAAGATTTGCGTCGAAATATAATTCAAGTTTTGAAATTTAAGTAAAATATCAAAAATGGAAATCAAACTTTTGCAATAACGATTAAACTGAATGAAATTTATTTTATAGTATCTGATGTTTGGATTGATACAAACTTTGATGTTTTACATTATGTTATTGAAACTGAATCTAAGGTAATTAATTGCAAATGATGCAGATTTTTCTTAGAACAATCAGCTAATTCTAAAGGAAAAGTGTTAAAAATATTTTTGTATGAAATCATATTAATTTCAATTTTTTTTTATAATTTTATAATTAAAATATTAGAACCATAGTCGTGGAAGTGTAGCAGTCGTCAAACTAGGGATTGGAATCGATTTAATCGAATCTCTAAATTTTCTTTCATAAACGTCCATGCTGACTCCGAAATATTTTCTAATTCTGGAAAAATGATCAGCATTTAGGTGCCTTTAAAAATTACTTTGGAGTTAGATTGGTTAATATGTAAGAAATTTTTGAGATTCGATTCGATTCGATTAAATTTACTATTAGTTTCGATTTTTTTTAGAATCGATTCCAATCCCTACGTCAAACCTATCAATATCAAAGAAAATGAAAGCAAATCTTGAAAGGATCTATAAATGATGTAACTTTATTTTACAATTCATAAGTCGAAAAAAAGAAGCAAAATAAAATGAGCAATATATAGCTTAGATTCTGAAAGATGTTTATTTTAATGAGAGTTGAGAATCATATCTTGCTGAATATTTTTGGATTAGAAGTTTAGCAAGATGCATAGTAAGTACTGTATTAACAAGAGTATTTTTCAACGGAAAAAAAAATTCTACAAATACATACGCAACAGCTTCACCACAAATTATTCATCAAAGATGTCGTCATTACAAAATCGAATGTTAAATTTGAAGGTTATAGGTATTCAATAATTTCATCACACTTATTAAATAGTTAATAATTAAGTTTATTCGTAGGAATGCCGTGAAAAGTAGATTGTAAAATATTATTCTTTATTTACGTTAAAGTATTGTAATCAATATATTTTTTAATTATAAATCATAATCACAAGAATATACAGAGATTTATTAAATTTAAGAGATTAAGTACACCACTATTGTATGATTTATCTATTTAATATAAGAATAAATTAATTTATTTCGTTCATTCGTTTAATAAGATCATGTAATATGAATCCGTGATCACAAGTGATTGTGGTCATAAAAAAAATCAATAAATATAAAAAAAAAATCAGCCCGATAAAAATGATTCATAGAGCGTTCACTTTGAATTATACTCCAACCCTAAACTTCGCCCCCATGCAACTAATACTGTAAATACTGATCGATTTTTTTTTTATAGTGAAATAAATATTATCATTATATAAAGTTTTCAATTTCATGGTTTGATTCAGTTCAAAAATTATGACTATATAAAATACTGATGTGTAACTAGTATGGAATTCTATCAAATATTGATATAGACTCGTTTGTCTCGTCATTTTCAGCTTCATCGTATTTGTAATCTCTGCGTTTTCCGTAATCTGTACTTATTTTGACAATTTGGAAACCTTTATAAGCTTTACGATGCTTGTCTGCTTCAAATCTTCATATATAGGACAACTGCAGATAATATTCCGAAAAAAAAATTTTTTAATCTAATTCAATCTGCAGTTATATGACTTGATTATCAAAATGTGAATTCTTGTCAGTAAGATTTACAATAAAAGTAATTTCTTACAAATTATACAATGGGATAAATCATTTATAATAAAAGTATGATCTAATCAGCCTTATTACCGCCTGGAGTTACTATTTTTTTGGAATTATCAAAATATTTAGGACGAACAGATGATAAAAGTTTAACTTTTTGAGGAAATGAAGAATTTCTATTGTTACGTTGAAATTCAACTTTGAAACTCGTTTATACAATATATTTTGTTTTTTCAATGTATGATAAGTGAAATGGTATTTTATTAAATTAAATCAAATTTTATAACTAAGAAATCAATCATTCGTATAAAAGTTTCCTAATTCAACATTGATAATTTAAATTATGAATTGTATAAAATAATACCATTATTTTTTGATAAACCAATATTTAATACTAAATTTTTAATTATATTTTTAGATCTTTAGATCTTAGGTCGGATCAAGACTTAATTCGTTCATTTTTGAATCTTGACCCATTTCGCCTACGATAAAAAAAAAAATATAATCAGATAAAAAGATTTGTAAAACGTCGATATTAATATATTTAATATTTACCTGTATCATTATTTACAAAAGATTGATTATCATCATGTTGTTCGCTTTTGAAATCTAGAAAAAAAAAAAATTCAAAAGATTTTTTCGTTATTATTTTTACATAAATATATTTAATTAATTAATTACCTTGTATATCATCATCATTATAATTGCTAACATCTTGAATACCTAACATTTTTCCTAATTTAATAAATACTTCATTAATAGTTGGTCTTAAATCAGGCTCACCGCTCCAACATAATTTATATAATTCCAAGTATTCTTTAGGTGTATTAGGAATTGGTTCTTCTCTACGCCCATTTATTAACTGAATTCCTAAAGTATTATTATTTTCAATAATAAAAGGAGGGTATCCACTTGATAATTCCCACATTAGTACACCTAAACTATAAACATCAGATCTTTTATCATGTTTATAATTATATGAAGGGTCCGCTAAAATTTTAGGATCAATATATGCAATCATTCCAAATATACCTAGATGAAGATTTGTTTCAGTTTCTATACTTTTTGCAATCCCAAGATCAATAATTTTGGCTTCTCCTCGATGTATTACTATATTTTTTGAATGTAAATCTCGGTGAATGATGTTTTCTCCATGTAGATATTTTATTCCTTCAGTAATTTGATATGCTAATTTGAATTTATCATCCCATGTTAATGTAGTAAACTTTTCTTGAAGATATTTACGTAAATCTCCACCATCAGCATATTCCATCATAAGCAAATATTCTTGTTTATATTCATCTATTTAAAAAAATATATATATTTAAGTAAATATAAAAAAATTGTTTAACTTAATTAAAAAAATATATATATATGTAAAAAGCTTACCAAAACTTATGCCTAAAATACGAATAATTCTTGAACAATAATCCAATCTTTTATGCATAGATAATTCATGCAAAAAAGCTTCTTTTTGTTTATAACAAATCGATTGAATATTTTTCAATCTTTTACAAATTACAAAATCATTTGTTGTTTTCCAAATAGCTTTCGAAATAGTACCAAAATGACCTCCATCAATATCAGTTATTGCTGATAATTCATTCATATTAATAAATTTAACAAAGCGATTAACTACGATAAAATTTACCAATTCTGATGGCCCTAAATTATTATTTTTGATAAAGGTGACACTATTATCATTATAATTATCGGTAAATGTAGTATTAGTCAAGGAATTATTGATGGGAATAAATTTTGAAGGATTTGAAATAGATATAAAGCAATCTTTACATAAATCACTTGGTAAGAATTGAAAAATATTGACCGGATTTTTAAATTTTATACAATCCAAATTCTTAAAACCTTTTAAAGATGTAACCCATAATTTTTCGTCAACGTCTTCAAAATTATCAGGATTTTGACCTTCAATTAATTTACAACTCTTATTTTCTGTAATAGAAGGAAAATCGGATCTTCCACCTAAAATAACCTCATCTGAAATGATTTGACCAAATTCTTCATTAATTTTTTCAAATTCTTTTTTAGAATGTTTAGATTTGATAGCATCTTTAACCATATAAATAAATTCTGGAGTCAGTTCTAAATATTTGTTAAAATTTAAAGATATTTTACTAGTCTCTGTAGAATAATAACTTGGATGATCGATAGAATTATTATTTTTTGATCTAATTGATAATCCAAAATTTGAAAAATGTATATCCTCAGTAAAAAATAATTCTGTTTCCATAATCCCATCTTCATTTGAATCAAGACCATTTTGAAATCCTTCAGAACCAATTTCAGTCATTTCACAATCCTTAATTATAAAAGCTTTTTTATTAGCTACCCTAATTCCATCAGGTGTTATAATACGACCATATTCTAATTTAAGTTTATCGATCAAAAATCTCCAATTAGATTCTATACTATTTACCAAATATAAAATATAATAAGTGTCAAATTTTTCTACAATATCAATCAATAAAATATTTTCTTCATTTTCATGTACTATATTAATTAATTCATAACTTTCATTATTATTATTACTTTGAGAATATTTTTTTGAAAATAATAAAGTATCGTCAATAAAATTATTCATTTCGAGTTCTTTACGGATTATTGATAAATTATCATTAAGTTTCAGACGAACTAATATTCGTAATGGTTGATCTTTTATTTGAATAATTATCATATCAAAGTTAGAAGACATTTTTTTTAAATATGAATCGTAAATTCTAAAAAAGAAAAAAAAAACTTTAAATCGCCGCCTTTAATACCCCGTTGTTCTGAATGTTGTACAAGGAGTATGTGATACGATTGACATTTGAATCTCATTTTTATATCTAAAGTGTCACACTAAACCAAAATAATAATGTGGCATTGTCCAAAAAAAAAAATTAGTCAATTTCGGTAAGTTATTTTTGATGATCATTTCGTGATTTAAATTGAATCGTTAAATTCAAATGCGCTTAAATCATATAAAGTACAGTACGTATAGCTCCAATTTTTTTTTTCATATAAAGTGATTATTGGAGTAATGTTATGTTAATTAAAAGTGATGAGGCAACGACAACCATAAATTGTTAATAATATTAGAAACTTTACGAAAATGGCTGGCGTGAGAACGCGCACCTTTTGCTTTTTTTTTTTTTTTTTAATAGATAAATAGTTTAATATTATGTGACGAGAAAAATCGGGGAATAAACTAATTGTCAAAGCCTATAAACAATAACTGTCCTCAATGTTCTTTATTCTCAAAATACTTGTTTATTGAATATAATGGTAAAAACTGAAGCTTTACTTTTATATTAATATCATCATTTTGTTACATTGTGACTGTTTTAAGAAAATTAATAAAATAAACAAATATTAGAATTTATTTTATCGTCGCTAACTCTTCTGATATTACATAGGATTAAAACATTTGATTTGTTAAATTTTAAAAATAAAAATTACGTGAGATTACGATATGAATACATTCTTCTACACTTTCAGATTTTTTTTATTTAAAAAAACTGGTCAATCATCTTAATTTTTAAATATTTAAGTGTTTAAAAGGCAATTAATAAACTGAGATTACAATTGTTTAAGAAAAATTCATGAATTTTTCTTCAGTTGATACTGTTTATACTGAATATAAATTGGATGGCGCGGTAGGACCGCCTCGAAAGAAAATCGCCCGATATTTTTCGTCACCTTTCACTTCCACGTTTCATCTTTACCAAGTATTCTAAGGGTTGAATGCGTATTTTTTGATTAGCATGTAGGAAAGTTGTGCCCCAAAAAAAGAAACGCGAAGGGATCTTTCCTATTTCGATGTAAATTATCATGTAATTTTCTTGGTTACGATGGAAAAATCGCGCACTGTATGTTATTAAAATATATCAGACATGCTTTAATTTATATATAAGTTTAAATAATTATATAATATTGACAAATATATAGAGAATTGTTAACTCACAATAAATTGAAAATCAAGGAATAATGCACATGAATTTTTATTTTGACAATCCGCGATAATGAATAATTCGAGTAATTCGATAAGTAACAAATTTTTAAATAATAATTTCAATAATTAATGTAATAAATAATAAATAATTCTACAAATTTTAATAAAAAATAGCAAACTACAAGCTGGATATTCTTCATCAGATAAAACCACGTTATTGTTAACGGTCCGGCTTGGTAAGGAGTCAGTATCGACTCGATCCATCAACCTAAGTCGAACCGAACTGGTCCGCCGCAACTCATAACTTGAAAACCTCTAATAGAACTAGACTGAACCCATCGATAGTGTGATTTGATCTTAACAACACTAATCAAAAAAAAATATCTAATTAAGATTTTACCTAAAATTAAGGAACTTTGTCATTTTTAAAATCTTAAATGTAACAACCAATAAATAATTATTCTAACATTTATTTAACTAATATCTAATAATATTTGTACATAAATCAAATAAATACATATGAAATAAATAATTAATACAGATTATACAAATTAATTGTTCAAAAATGATATATGTTATTCAATAAATAAAATTCAGTTGAAATAATTTATTCTAAAAAGAATTCATCAGTAGCAAAAAATGCATATTTCAGATCTTTTAATTTTTTGTTTTTACCAATATATTTAATTTTAATTTCATTAAGTTTTTGTTTTGGAAAAATTGGACCACAATCATCTTCTCCTTCAGAATGTAAACTAATATATTTTGGTCTTAAAGAATTAAAAATATCGTTATCTTTAAAAGGTAATATTCCATAAGCATGAGGAATATGATAATTTGAAATGACGAGTGTACATAAAGTAAAATCAGGTAAATCAACATAGCATTTGCTTTTTAAACAATAAGAAAATACGTATGATCCAATTCTGTTATTCTTTTGATCATTAAAAAAATGATGACCAATAACGAGAGAATGATTTGAAGATTTCAATTCTTTTAATATAGGAATTCCTAAACATGAAACTTTATCAAGTGTTGAATTATATTTAAAATCTAAGAAATCCTTATTGTTGTATTGTTTTTTTGTTGATTTAAAGCCATTCCTAAAAGTTTCCAATTGAACATCAAAATTTCTAAGAATAAAATTAAAATTTGTATAATAGCCAATAATCATCCAACCAATAATCAAATGGCATTTACGTTTTTTAAATTTGTTTTGAATACAATGTATTAGAAGTCTTGGTTTTCCATTTGGCGGAAAAAGGACTTGATGACTAAAAAAATCATTTTTTGTTTCGTTTTTATCAATTACCGTTGCAAAGATATTACAATCAGAATCCTCATTTCGAACAATTTCTAAAATATTTGATGGCATATCTAATTCATATATTCGTGGTCTATCAGGTTTTTCCAGCTGATATTCAAATTCATCAAAATTTAAATGAAGAATTCTTTTCCCAATAGATAAAATAATTTTTTTACGCAATTCTTCAGATAAAAGTTGAAAAATACTAATAGGATTCTTAAATTCTATACAGTCCCAATTCCTAAATTCATCTAATGATTTAACCCAAGATTTTTCGTTGAAATCTTCGAGACTATCAGGTTGTTGACCTCCAATTAATTTAAAACATTCATGTTTAGAATAATTAGTATTTCCACTTGATTTTTCAGAAGAATATCTTAACCCAGTATTTAAAGCCGGAGCACCTGCACTTAAAGTGCCATTAATAGCATTTCCTTCGGAGGATATATTTGAAATTTTTACACCTTTAAAATAAGCTCTTCCACCTAAAATAACTTCAGTTGGAACGAATTGACCATATTTCTCAATAATTTCCTTTAATTCTGTTCTGGGATCTTTAGAATTAATAGCCTTTTCTATCGCTTTAATAAATTCTAACGTTGGCTTTAAATATTCGCTAAATTTTAAAGAAATTTTCCCAAACTCTGTAAAACTACAAATTGAATTAGTTGCAGCTTCAGAATTTTTATTTCTTGATATTTTAATTGATACTCCGAATTTTATAAAATCTTGTATATCAATATTTTCAGCAAAAGATAATTCTGTTTTCATAATCCTATCTTCAATTGAATTAAATTCAATTGTTTCTTTTCGACATCCTTCGGCACCAATTTCGGTCATTTCACAATTTTTCATTGTAAATGCTTTTTTCTCAGCTTTCCTAATTCCATCGCGAGTTATAGTACGCCCATATTCTAGTTTGCATTTATTATTTAAAAACTTCCAATTAGGGTTTGGGTTGTTCACTAAATGTAAAATAATATTATCTATAATATCATTTAAAATTTTCTTATTTTCATCTTCGCTTGCTATTTCAGATAGCACATAACTCTCAATACTATTATTATTAGTAATACTAAATTTTTTCGCAAACAACATCGTATCATTCATTTTAATTTCACTATTTTGTTCAAGTTCTTGACGAATCCTTAATAAATTATCGTTAAGATTTAAACTAACTAATACAGATGATGATGTACTATCACCTATTTGAACTGATACGTCAACATTCTGGCCAAAGAATTTTTTAAGGTATAAACTCATTTTTTAAAATACAAATTTTTTTTTTCATTTAATTTTTCTGAGTTTCATGTGTATAAACGTGTAACAGCACCATGATATCGTCCCACAAACAGTCCTATTTTTATTTTGGATCATCATTGTCACAATTGTGAAAAGGTTACACGCACACCTGCACAATTGATACTGCATGTGATTTTCTATTTATAAGCATAGAATCCTTTGATTAATTCTTTCCCTTCGCTGTAAAAATGTCAAATACAGAATATAATCGGCACGTAATTACACAATCTCAGGATTTGATTGATGAATTCACAAAACATAGCTACATAAAATATTATAAATATCATGATTTTACTAATATAGAAGAGATAGGTCAAGGAAAATTTCACAAAGTGTTTAGGGCAAATTGGAAACGAAGCGAAAAATATTTTGCACTAAAAAGATTTTATTCATACAATGTTGAAAAAGAGGTATATATTAAATGAAAGAAAAGTTTTTAATGAAAATATTGATGATTTGTTATATTATAGATAGCGGCTTTACTTCGAGAAGTTGATTTTCATGATCATATAATACGATTTTACGGAATGACTATTGAACCAAGTAAATATTTTTTTTTATTTCTAGTATACATGGATATATATAATTATTTTTTTTTAAAAAAAAAATTTTCTTGTATCACAGATTTTTTGGTATTAGAATATGCAGACGGAGGAAATCTTGATGATTATTTAAAAAAGAAATTTTCTTCATTAGATTGGCAAGATAAATACAGATTAGCATTTCAATTATCAAGTGCAGTAGAATGTTTACATGAAGAAGGGATAATACACAGAGATTTACATCCAAACAATATATTTGTATGTCAAGATTCAATTAAATTGACAGGTTTTAAATTAAGTAAACGAATTGAAGAATATACTGTTGGATTTGCACCAATTGTATCGAAATCACATAGTATAATTCCTTTTATTGGCCCTGAAGGGTTTGATTGTTCAGATTTTATGTCATTTGAATATTCAAGATTACAAGCAGATTGTAAGCTGAACAATCTAAATAAGAAAAGTGATGTTTATAGTATTGGTGTATTACTTTGGCAGTTGTCTAGTGGGGTAAGGCCTTTTTCTTATATTAAATCTGATTTTTCTTTGAATTTGAAAATTTTACAAGGGATAAGAGAAAGCATTGAAGATGGTACACCTGAAGAATATTCTAAACTTTACACGAGTAAGTAAAACCGTTTTATATTGAATCATCAATTAAATTAAATTAATTAAAATTACGTTTTCAGATTGTTGGGATGGTGATCCAGAAAAGAGACCGACAATTCAAGAAGTTGTTATTACTTTAAAAGCCATGTTGCCATCACAAACCCGAATACTTGAAGATCAGATACAGACACTAAAAGATGATTCAAAAATAACTAGTATTATCGTAACAGGATTGGTAGCGTTACTTATAAAAGTGACAAACGAAGGAAAGTCTCGTGATCAACATCGCCCGATCCTTGATAATTACTTATCATTACATGATGTCACTGCTGTGGAAATTTATGAATGGTTAAATATGAATTATATGACAAATACAAATTATATATTTTTTATGGGATATTTGTATTTTTCAGGAATTGGTACAAAAACGAACATTAATATGGCATTCGATTATTTTCATCAAGCGGCATCACGGAATAATCCTACTGCTCAGTATTATTTAGGAATTTGTTATGAAAATGGATTAGGGACCATGATTAATAAATCATTAGCATTTAAATGGTATGAAAAATGTGCTAAACATGGTCAAAGTGTAGTAGGTAAATTTGCGTTAGGAATTTGTTACGAAAAAGGTATTGGGATTATGAAGGATGAAAAAATTGCTTTTAATTGGTATATTGAAGCAGCGAATAATGGTCATGCAGGAGCACAATATTATGTCGGAAATTATTATCAACAAGGAACTTGCGTTAATAGAGATTATGATATAGGTTTTTATTATTATAGTTTGAGTGCTCAGGGCGAATCTACTTTTGGTATGAGTATGTTGGGTTACTGTTATTTAAATGGTATTGGAACTTCCGTTGATAGAAAAATGGCCTTTGATTTATATTTAAAAGCTGCTAATATGAAATATAGTATCGCTCAATATAATGTTGCTGTTTGTTATGAAGATGGTATTGGAACAGCGAAGGATGCTGAAAAAGCTATGGAATGGTATAAACAGTCTGCAGATAACGGTTATGATTTAGCTATGAGAAGATTAAATGAGTTATCAGAAAATTCGCCCTTGAAATCTAAAGAAAAGGAAGTTGGTAAGATTTATTTATTTATTTATTTCCTCCATTTAATTAATCCTAAAAGTTAATTATAAATTTTATATCGACTACGCGAGAATAGAAAAAGATTCGTTAACCGAACAACAAATAATCCAACAATGGAAATTACATCATGGTTTATTCTTGGATGGGCATAGCATACAATCAAGTAAACAAGCTATTTTTGTTGATAATGGCGATTTGAATATAAGCTTGTATAAAGGAGAACCTCTGGTTTATATTAATATAAACGATCCCGATAATCTTACAAATTTACTCACTTTTAACGATTATATTTTTAGCGATTTACAACCTTTTGATATTTGTATTAATTTTCCAGTGGCTGACATCACATATAAAGGTGCTTTGTCAGAATCCTTTTCAACGTATTTGGAAGATGATGAAAAATTACACGAATTTTATGGTCATATTTTTACAAATGAATTTTTAGCTGGAGGACAGTTATTTATCAAAAATCTCAACTTAGCTTCTCCAAATCAGATTGATGTTTTAAAATTTTATTTAACCTGGGCATATTATTCAGTTAAAAATAATAGCGGAATCCAATTCAATAATGATTGTTTTGACGCACTTTTTTTGTCAAGTATAGAAACAACAGATGGCATAAAGCTAAACACTCCAAAAAAATTAGCAGATTGGTTAAATAATTTATATCAAAATAAATTGATTGATATTATTTCATATAAAAATTCTAGTCCTATTTCCCATTTAAAAAAAGTAAAAAGTATAATATCCGCAGACGATTCTGAGGCTCAAAATGAAAGGTATCCCGGAATTGCTAATTTTGAAAAGAAATTAAGCTTGGAAGAGTGGCTTGGAGATGCGTTATATGTTAGTCTAGTAAAATGGATCGAAGAATTTCGCCTACTTCAAGGTCTTGTAATTAATAAATCATATAAAATAGAAAATAGTAAGAAAATTGGCATTAATTTTATTGAAGTTCCTAAAGTAAATCTGAGTGATAAAATTTATTTGGAAATGATAAATCCAACAACGAAATTAGAGGAAAACTTAATATTCAATAATATTTTCTCAATTAAAAATTTAAGTTCTTTTCCATTTATCAAAAGTAATATTAAAAATTATGGTGATAATCTTCATATTCTATTCAATTGTGAGCAATATGAAATTTGCTTAAATAGGGATCATATAAAACCTACAAAAGAATTTGAACAAGTTATAGAAAAAGCACTTAATTGTATGAATCCTTCAAAAGCTTTACAAGATGTATTTAATGAACATGGTCATTTATTTCCGCAAAGAATTATTTTAGGAAAGTCTCTTAGAAGCATTTTACCAAAGTCTTCATCATCTAGTATGTTTAATAATATTAATTTAAAATCGCCAATATTTGAATCATTAGACAATCTTAATATTTCATATCTTTTAACACAAAAAGGAAAGGTTATCGAAAAAGATAATTTATCTGATTGGATTCAAAATACCAATAATTTAGAGATTGTTGAGTTTGATAATATCATTCCTTTTTACAAAATTCTTGATGCAGAACAACAAAGGAAAATAGAAAATATATTAAAAAATAATTATAGAATTATAAGGACAGGAATTGCTGATTTGGGAGATCTAGATAATGATAATGAGGCTTATAAGCATATAAATCTAGAATTATCATTGGAAAGTGAAGATTATGAAGTATTTGGATCAATTATTTCAAAAAATAATTTAAAATTGGAAGAATTTTATGTTAATTTTGGTTTATATGATCTTAATGGATTTGTTGCAACAATAAAAAAATTAGAGAAAACAAGTACTAATATAAAAGAATGTTATGTTTTGTGGGTGGTTATTGGAAACTCTTTAAAATTTTCAAAATCATCAATCTCTAGTCCAAATGATCAAGAATTTCAAGTTGATTGTATTAAAAAATCTATAATGTTACAACCAAACAAATCAATATATAATATCAAAACTCCTTCTTTATCTTTAGGAAGTTCTATTCTTATTAATGCATATTATCCCTCAACAAATTGTGAGCCTAATCATATTAAATTAATTAAATGGAAAAATGAGTCTATTAATGTTCAAATAGTACAACCAACTTATGAAGATGAATCCAATACAATTATTTCAAGTTCAAAAATAATTTTTGATGATTATTCTGATGATGAAGAGAATGATTCTTTAACATATATTGAAATAGATTTACATATTTGCATTTTATCTATAAATTATAAAAATTTAAAAATTGATAGCTATTCAGAAAAGAAATTCTCTTTAAATCTAATTGGATATATTTTAACTAAAGAAAATTTGGATGAGAAATTACAAGATGAAATTGATAAATTTGATAATATTCATAATATTATTAAATATTCAATAAATTATATGGATTATGGATTGTGTCCAAATTGTAATCAACCTAATACAAATTATACTTGGTGTCAAGCATGTAATTCTAAATATTTTAAACAAAATTTTAAAAATTGGACTAGTGGAAATCATGATATAGATGAATTTATTCATAAAAATCAACTAAAATCTAGAAGTAATAAGGAAATTTTAGAATGGATTGAATTTGATAGATTTGAAAATGTTACTTATATAGGTAAAAGAGGACGTAAAGATATCTATAAAGCAAGTTGGAAAGATGGACCTATAGTTAATCTGGAATCTAAAAATAATCAATGGAAAAGACAAAAAAATAAAAATGTTACATTAAAATACTAAACATATTTACCAAATAATGCAGCTGAAATCTTTAGAGAAGTAAGACCTTTTTTTATATATAATTGACATAATATTAATATATATTAATTTATAATTTTTTTTTTTAGATTGAATCAAATCTTATGGTAAATTATTCAAGTAATATAATTCAGTGTTATGGTATTACTAGAGATCCAAAAACAAATGATTTTAAATTAGTAATGGATTATGCTAATAATGGTGATTTAAATCATTATTTAAAAAATAATAATTCACTAGATTGGATAAAAAAGTTGGAAATTTTGCAAAATATTATTACAGGTCTTAATGATATTCACAATAATAATTTGATTCATTGCAATATTCATTGTGATGATATATGGTTAAATACAAATTCTGCACTTATTACCGAATTTAGTTTATGTAGATTTGTAAATATAAAACCTCAAAATAATAACTTTGCACAATATACTGCTCCTAGAATTTTGAACAGAAAATATACTCAAAAAGATGACATTTATGAATTTGGAATGGTTGCATATAAAGTCTGCACAGGATTGGATCAATTGAATCCTTATTATATGGATGATACAATTCATACAATAAGCTTAACAAATGTAAATATTATTAAAATTCCTCAACTAATTGCAAATATAATTAAACGATGCTTGGATGAAGCCCCCTTAAACCGACCTACAGCAAATGAATTAAAATTTTTATTTGACGATTTATTTTATAAGTCTGAAAAAAAATCATTAATCAATAAGCAAATTAAAGAAGCAAATGAAATTAATAAAAAGAAATTATCATCTTCAATACACCCTAATGGTACTTGAACAATTTATTTTAAGCTTTTAATTTTAATAATCTATAGATTTAATTGTTAAAAATACTAATAAATTGTATTTCATTGTATAGAATTATTTTTTCAAAGCGATGATTGGAATTTCATAAAAAAAGTTCCAAATCCTAAACATACAAAATATACAAGTAATACAAGTAAAGCACATCTTATGGAAAGTGAAGTTAATTTTATTTTTCAATCTCGTAAAGAAAAATCACACCCTAAATATACAAGTAGAAAATTTCTTGAAGAAAATGATGGAGATATGTTTGATTTTGAATCTCATAAAGAAAAAACCATAATTCTTAAAGAAAGTGATGAAGGTATATTTGATTTTGAATCTCATAAAGAAAAAACCATAATTCTTGAAGAAAGTAATGAAGGTATGTTTGAAGAAACTAATGAAGAGGCGCCTAGATTATCAATACAATTAATCCAATAATTACTAATTTATTTTATTTTTTTATTACTTAGACTCCAATTGAGTTGATATTAAGAGGTACTAAATTTTTATTTAATTTATAGTTAACTTTAAATTTATTTATTCTTATCAGTTTACAGTATATACTCATAAAAGATATATTATTTCTATACTATTGTGCAAATATATTATACTAGGAATTAGAAAAATGGCTGTACTGTACATGTCTATTATTTGTGCCTGATATAATAATCCAATTGGTTAATATTACATAAACCATTAGGGTGTGCTATCAACACAGTTTAAGTAAAATTTACTATTATATATTTTTTCATATTAAATTATTTTAAAACTTAAAAAATTATTTTATTTATTAATTTATTAAAAAATAAAATAAAATTACTAAAAAAAATAATAAAAATAATTTATAATAATTTTCTAATTAAAATATTTATTTTTATCTTCCATAACTTTGAATTCTTCTTATCATTTTCATTTCAAATTCTGCAATAATATTCTAGATAACTCTCTTTCAAGTGACACCTTTCTTTTTTCTAAAAAAAAAAAAAAACTTTTCATATTAAAATACATCTTTGTGTTACTTCTTAATGATAAAAAATCTTTTCCCTAATATTTTTTCAAGAAAGCAAGGTGTCACATTATTTATAAAATATTCATTTAAAGTTTTAATTTGTTTAAATAAAAGTTATCAAGTTTAATATTTAGGATTTTTATCAGGAAAATGCCTCCAATTTCAAATATACTCATCAATAAAACAGGTTAATAAATCAGAAGAAAAAAAAAATAAAAAAAAAGAAAAATCATTGAAATGATAAATGGAATAGATGAGCAAAAACTTTAATATAAATGTTTACAAAATATTCAATAGTAAATTTTTATATGATATGTAAGGTTGCTTGCCGAAACCTGTTTGGCCTAATGCCGAAAGGTGAAACCTCTTATATAATGCCAAAATGCCAAAATGCTGAAACTGTGAAACCTGTCAAAATTGCGAAACTGCCAAAACTTGCCGAAACTTCTATAATAGGTTTATCCATAGTTTTGGCATAGTTGATCATAAGATTTGAATATAGTTATGCCAAGTTA
>QKYT01000161.1:89957-102404 GCA_003550305.1 Glomus cerebriforme | reverse complement strand
TTGAATTACATAGGCTATCATAAGTGTTTTTTATTTAATCTTACTTACTATCTATAATATTATTAATACAATTTAGCATTCAATGGCTGGACCTCTGGTATACATCGTTCAATTTGGAACTTCATTATAATGACTCTATCACGTAAAGAATACCTTTATCAACTTTCTGATTTATCAGAAACTTCTCATACTGCAGATTATTTAGTTACAGTAATTGAAAAGGTTATTGATGGTATTGGGAAAGATTAAATATGTGCTGTAGTATTAGCAAATATTACTCAAGATTTTCCATTGCAGCAAGGTGATTATGTAATTGTGCTATATGGAACAAAAATTTGTATTGCCAAAGTAATTGCAATGTATTATGAAGGTTATGGTAATCATTGTTATAGCCAAAATGCCATTACTCAAATTGAAGATTTATCCTATATTTCATTGCAAGTATATTTACCAATTCATCTCAATATTTTTGCAAGTTAAACTGTGGAAGGTTATACATTATTTACTCATCATTGTCCTCAAAATATTATATATCATATTAAATCAAATGGGTTAATAATTGGTGATAGTTCGTTAACTTTAACAGGAGTAATACAAAATATTTTTAATTATTTTAATCGTGGTACTATTAAAAATAGTATTATTAATATGATGTAATAATTAAAAATTAATAAAGTAATGGAAAGTTAAAATTAAAAAAATTTTTTTTTATAATTAATAATAGTCACAAAATAAATTGCTTAGCAGTATAAAAAATTTTAAAGTCATAATAAAGATTTGCTTAGCAGGATTGAAAATAATTTGCTTATTGATCTTAGTAAATTTTGAAATTTTCATCTGACCTATATATATATTGTTTGGGGTCCTATTCAGCCCATCTAAAAAAAAGATAAAATTGAAGTTAATGTACGTTTCATTAGAATAAATAAACTAAAACAGAGAAAAAAACTTACCAAAAATGAAATCCCATGCATCCAAAGAGATCTGAAGAACTACCTGAAAAAAAATGAACTGTTAGTGACCATTTGTTAAAATAAATTAAAGAAAAAAATTTTTTTTCTAAAACTTACGAAATGTCACATAGGAGACTGAAGGAGCCACCTAAAGAAAAAGAAAAATTGAAATGTTATAACATTTCATTATCTTTATAGAATTTGATTTTTTTTGTGGGTTTTCTTCAACTTTTTTTTTAAATAAAATATGAGAGAAGAAGGAAAGGATGAGGGAAGAAAAATGAAATTTATCTTTTTATAAAAAAAAAATTAAAAATATGGTGGTTAAAAAACTGTAAAAAAAATATTTTTTTTTTTAAGCAAATTATAAAACAGTTTTTTTTAACAGAAAAAAATTTTTTTTTTAAAAAAAAGATATAAAACAATGAAGGGAAGAAGAAATGAAGAGAAAAATGTAGGAAAGAAATGGGGGGAAATGAAAGGTAAAGGGCAAGAGGAAAGATTTTTGTTGGAAAAAAAAGTTTAAAAGTTAAAAATAGTTTATTTTTATATTAATTTTCGCTAAGTTAAAAAAAGTTTAGATCAAACTACAATTATTTTATAATGTCACGTGTATCACATGATACATAAGGCTTTTTCTGATGTTAAAAATTATCATACAGAATAAAATTTATATAAAAAATATAAATAAAATAAATTGGCAGATTTATCGCTAAATAATATTTAATACATCTAANAAATATTTTAGATTAATTTTCACTACTAATTCTCGATGTTATTTACCACCTATTCACCACCTATTCACCACCTATTTACCACCTATTTAATAGCATTTTACAACTTCGTAAAAATATGTTATCAACAATTTCACGAGATAGTTTGATACCATGTCGCCACATGTTGGATAATAGATTATTGTGATTTGATAGCGATTTCTTAACTGCATGGTAACAAATCATGGGTTTCTGCAAAGTTCTTTTATGATTTTTTTATTACTATTATGATAATATACAGTTGTAAAACAAAATTTATCTAAATCAGTATATATTGATTCAGATATTTTGGTATTCAGTTAGATTTATAAACTTTTTTTACATTTAGATATTTATTCATTATTAGAGAACTCAATATGCATTATATCTACCCTAAAAATTATTTGTTAAAAGCATCTACAATATTTGAAATTAAATCAAGTTAACTATTAAATCAAAATTTATTTCAATTTCACAAAAATTTTATTGGGAAGTTCAATATATAATTGTATTTAAATTGAACCGTTGGAGAATATTCTTTTTATGATATTTGGAAGTACTGTAGCTTTAGAAGTAGATGGTTTTATGAATAGGAATAAGGACAAATATAAACCTATTCAAAAAATGATTTTTTTTTTTTCGTCATAAATTTTGTTGAATTGCGCCACAAGTTAAATTATTATTATAAAAATATAAACTAAAATTAAGAAAAACAAAATTGTAATTGTGATAAACGAAAAAAATAAAAAAAAAAAAACTAATGTCTAAATCAAAATCACCATTCTGCATCTAAAATCAAAAGCACTACTATCTCACACCTCAAAAGTAGCTTTAGTACATGCTACTTATTAGTTTACTATATAGATGATGATGTTCAAACTTCAAAGAACCATATTCTGAAAATATTTCACTCGTGACAATTTTTTCTAAAATTGATTTATTAAAATGAATATACTGTATAGTCTTTGACTCTTTGTATATTGCTGCAAGCAAATAATATACCATCTTAGGCACTCGCCTGTAGTTAACACTGTGGTAACAAAATTATACTGATTGTAAAATAATTTCATGCATACTTATCAACCAATCATGTTTAATACTTTCACAGGACTTACGCGTTATAATTTGTTGAAAGAAGTTGAAGTACAACCTGTTTATGCCGATTCCTATATTAAAATTAGATTCCTGTTAATGTTGTAAATTAATGTAAATGATATAAAAATTTTTTAGGTTGGATTATTCATTGTAAAAAGATAATTAATCATTGAGTTTACCTATACATTATAATGGTATTGCAAGTTATAACATAATAACTTTTTTATAAAATCAGGAACGTTGGCCATCTTCTTATGGAGCAGAACTCGCAGCGTTATTGATAGTGCTAATTATATCACCAAAAAAATTCAAATATTATAATTTATACAGATAGTAAATCAACAATTGTCCATTCTAACTATCTTCAACAACAACATCAATTTACCCCAAAAAAAATTTTCAAAGAATAATCGAACAATATTTACTGGACATCATACAAGATATTATATGAACGAACAAACTAAATGTTAAATTGATTAAAGTTCAAGCACATTCGATAAACGAATTCAACAATAAAGTTGATAAGATGGTGAAGAATAACAATAATGTAAATGTTCTTCCTATTTAATATCAATATTAATAATTTAGCGAATATTAAATATTTTCCAAAATGGAATAATATTAATATAGGAATGAATTTAAGTAAATTTATTACCACTTTATCGCAAACGGACTTTATAGAAATTAACAAGAAATATTCAATCGAACATAGATTAGACTACCACATTTTACTCGCTTAATGACAAAGAAAACACTATGGAAACTTCATTATACAGAAGTAATCGTAAAGCAAATTTCTTATCGAAGAAATTCCAATAATTGAACACGTTAAAAAATGACGTCCAGATCTATATGATGACTGAACGTCCTATGTGTAAAGATGAACTTAATCATATATGGACTTGTAGAAATCATCAACATATTCTAAATAGTTATAAAAAACCCCCGACCCTTTCTGGATCCTATTATAGCCCAAGATTATGTAATCAAAACAAAATATATTAGTTTACTGTCTATAATCAATTTATATGGTTTGTTCTTAAAGAATTCTGATACTTTATAGTTAAAAATTCGAATTCTCTTTTTTTTTAAAAAACAACTTAAATGTGTGAGACATTAGATAAGATTACGATAATTGACTTTCTTATAAATTTAACAAAATTTTAGTGTAACATAATTGTACCTGTTTTCGTAAAAAAAAAAATAAGTTCTTGAATAATATGAAATTGTTGAACAAAATATTTTAATTAATTAGATTTTCAATTGTAAAACGCTATAAAATTCTCTACCAGAATGTAAAATAAGTGAAAGTGAATTTTGCAATGAGAAAATCCAACTTTGTATTTTTGTATTTTGAAACGGTAAATTAATCCTGTACAAGCGCGGTACCACAAAATTTCGATTTTCTGAAAATTTCCAAAATTTTAAAGTAAAATTACAGTAATGTATTTTCCATTTGCTGTGATACAATATAAAAAATGAGTATAAATAATCAAATCCAAGAATTTAATAAATTAAATATTTTTAATAAATCAGTAAACATCAATCATGAAAATTGTTGATAAATTATGGTGTAAAGAATGTGTTCCTTGTTGCATAATAAAAGGATGGACTATTGAAAATCATGATATTGATAAACTTATCAAGGAAACAATTTATAATGCAAGAAAGACATATTATGATCGTGGAAATTTTCCATTATTTCTTGAATGGGTTCCATTTGATAGATTTGAAGATATAAAACAAATTGTGTAGGTAGACTTGCTAAAGTGTATATTCTGCAACATGGATTGACGGTAAAGCAAAATATACTAAATAAGATGATGGATTAAATGGATCACAGAATATGTCGACTGAATATTTAAATGAGGTAATTTTTACATGCATTTATTTAATTTAAGTATTTCTAATAGCAATTAGAATTAATTTTTATTGAATTTTGAATTGTGAATAATAGCTTAAAACACATTGGAGTTTGTATAATTTTATACAAAATGATTCTTTAAAATTTTATGGAATGACTAAAGATCCAGAAACTAAAGAATTTATGACAATTATTCAATTTGTTGAACGAGGGGTACGTCTAAAGCGGAGCAGAATCACGTGATTTTCGTAAAATTTTTGGCCGGAATTATGGCATTAAGAAATTATCACGTGACAAATAACAGGTGATAAATAGGATTTCACCTATCGAAAAAATTCCGTCCCTAGAATACTTAGGAAAAATGGAAAATGAAGTTGTGACGCGGGGGTGATAGAAGACAGATATTCGCTATGATCATTCTTTCAAGTTATTTTAACAACATTTTATGGGATGATAAAATCAAATACTTACTTCAGTCAATAATAGGACTTAAATCTTTACATAAATTAGGATATTATCATAAAGATTTCATAGTGGAAATATATTACAAAATAGAAAAGGTACTTATATTTCAGATTTTGGATTATCTGGATCATCAAATAAACAAAAATCAGATGATGAAATATGCGGAGTATTGTCATATATTGCCCCAGAAGTTTTAAATAAAGAACCATATACTTTATCTTCTGATATTTATAGTTTTGGTGTAATCATGGCCGAATTATCGTCTGGAAAACCACCTTTTTATGATAAAAAACATAATTTAAGTTTAGCATTATTATTTCTATGTGGGTATACACTATACAATATATATTTCTAGAAGATATATTTATTATTTATTCTTTTCGGTACATACAATATGGTAGATATTGATATGTATAAAGTAGGAGAAAACTTTTTTTCTCGTTATTTGAAAAATAAATTCAATCTTTTATTACTCATGATAATATACAGTAGCTAAACTCTTTTAAATGAATTGATCATTTCTATTCAGATATTTTGGTGGGATTACTACAGAGTTTATAAATTTCAATTTAAATATTTATTCATTATTAAAAAACTCAATGTGTATTGATATCTTAAAAATTATTTGTTAAATAGCTATTAAACAAGTTCAATCTCACAAAACCTTATTGAGAAAGTTCAATATATAAATGTATTTAAATTAAAACGCGTGGAAAATATTCTTTTAATGATATTTGGAATTTGGATAATGTATCTTGGAACGCGAGTGTAAAATTGGATAGGTGCGAAAAAAAGATTATGAAGTTGAATATAAACAATCCAAAAGACTTTATTATTTTGTGTATAGTTGTATTTATGATAATAATTTTTATAAATTAAGTTTAAAAAGGAAATAAGTAATAGTTATTCCACGGATTCCCGTGGAATAACTATTACCTATTTAAAAAAATTTTTTTGTCATGAATTTTATCGAATTGCGCCATTACACTAACTTAAAAATTAAGATAAACAAAGAATTAAACAACTAGAATCTACTTAGAATATAATCAGCGACAAATGATTATACTGTAATAATGCAATCACAATAACTATCAACTACACTTTATTTGCTTACTATCATTAGCTTACAAATTATTGTTTAAATCTATCCAAAATACCATATTCTCACCACCAAATTCAATTTATGATATTCACAATTTCATATTTTTCATAAAACTATTGTCTCTTATTCTGAAAAACATCTCCGATTACATTAAAAATTTGGTTATTTTAGAAATTGATCATGAAAATAACTCTTGATTTTTAATAAAATACATTTAATAAAAGAGATTAATTGATAAGTTATTCTTTAACATTGAAATTATCCTAATTTCAAATTAAGTTTTGCTACTTATGTTCTTGCCGAATATATAAAATTATTTGTGTATTTAGAATAATTGAAAGATGCGAATTTTTTTGATCTATTGAATCATTACTAAATTTACTTAAACTATTTCTAAAAAGTAATTCTTATCGTGTGATCGTGTGAAAATTTTAACCTATTTAATCTGTAATTTTGCTAGAAGCCATCCTTTTATTTATTTTTTTCCGGCACAAATATCACTCAGATTATTAACGCCAAATCCGGATAATTGTCGAATTCAAAAAAAAAAAATCCATTTTTGTGTTTATAATAATCCAAAGACACTTTCTTTTTTTATTTTTTATTTTATTAAAAGATAAAGAGGATAATTTCTGATAATGAAAAAGTAGAAAGCATGATAATTTATTAACGAAGAAGAAATTTAATTCATAATTTACACCCAAGTTCCATGATTTTTTTTTGGTTTGTACCTTATTTTTAAAAAAAAATTTCTTACTAAATAAGCTCAATTATCGATCCATTTTTTCGTCAACAACCGCAAAAATTTAATTCAATTATTTAGATCCATGACATAATAACTGCCATCTCGAGACTGAGGAAAATCCCATACGAGTCTCCTTAAAGCTCAAAAATAATATTGATGATTTCGACGCTTGTAACGTTATTTACATCAAAGAAAAAAATTGTTTCGCCTTAACTTACCATAAGTATGTATCTCTTGCATTTGGAAATAATTTTTCCTTAGGTCAGGCATCCGTGTTCTCAGCAGATGCCCTACATGGAATAGTATTGATCTTAATATTTCAAGCATTTATAAATGTCAATGTTACATAATATATCAGAGATGAACCCACACAATCTTTAATATTTCAATGTATAAATGTATAAAAATGATTGTATAATGCAATCACTAGTCCATTCAACTATGATTGATAAATAAGAAAAAAACGTGAAATTTTCAAATATTTATCATATAATTCTTGGTAAAATTATGCAAATCATTTCTGCCGGCATTATAGCTATATATATATACAGTATATTCAATAACTTGGATAATTGTATAATAAAAAAGAAGGAAAGAAAAACTTGATGGTTAGATTAGTTAATATTTTAATAAAACAAAATGATAATCGGTTAAAATGAGGCAGGAAACCCTTCGTGATTTCACTAATAAATTATATGAATTTCTTAAAAGCAATGAACATTAATTACATTGTAATTATATACAGTACATTGATTTATAAATTAAACGCTATCGTTATTCGCTGTTGTTATTAAGTTTTTTTTTTTTAGAAATTTCAATTTGCAATATAATAAAAACATAAAATATTCAGTTTACTTTTCTACATTTACTAATAAAGATCTTTCGATTTAAGGAACAACTGATTATTAATATTGCTACTATAACAGATACATCTTCAATTACAAATGCACATTCAAATGAGGACTAATAGTTAAGGACGATTGTAACCATGTTGTTTAAGGAAAAGACCACAACTATCACATAATTTTTCTCCTTTATGTCCTCTCCAACAAATTTCCAATGCATCACAATTTTGACATTTTTGTTTACTAGTCCTTCTAGGTTTTGCCAATCGAATTTCACCATCTGCACCAATTTTAGTAGGACGATGACGTCCTTTAACCTTGAGACTATTTTATTATTTTATTTTTTTTTTTTAATAAAAAAAGAAATTTTAATTAAGAAAAAAAGTATTCCATAAATAATTATACAGTTACTACTGTATATAATTATAAAAAAAAACTCTATACTTACTATAATCCGCAAGCGTTACAAAGCAAAGCTTCTCCTCGAAGATCTCTTCTCCAAGCAGGACTATCCCTTGCACCACAATTTGAACAACGATGAATTTCTCCTGAGTTAGTTGTATGTTCATTTTCATAACTATCAATAGGTTCATTTGTCGTAATTTTAGTCTTTCTACGACGTTTCTTCTTAGATTGTTGATTAGTATAATCACTATACTCTGCTTGGTTCAATTCAGTGTCACTTGGAGTTGTCGGCTGATATAATGTGAGATTGTCTGGTGAAATTGGAATTTCACTCTTTAATTGTTGTTTCTGCGGCAAATAATTTGGAGTCGAAGAAGGTGAAATGTAAACGGATGAAGGAGTAACGAAAGATGAATAGAGATCATTATTTGCTAAAGAAAAATAATATTGGATAGGGACAGGTAAAGTTCCCGATGCAACAGAAGTTGAAGAAGTTGATGGCAAATTGATATGATGAGGAGTAGTAATAAATTGACACTGTGAACACAAGGGATTTGTACATTGAATCGAAACACCTGAGGAAACTGGCAACATTTTCGTTTGATAAAAAATTTGTCCATAAACTGGTTTCGTAGCATATTGAGAATTTGTTTGATTGCTTAAACGCGGTTCATAATTTTCTTCGTAATGAACATTATCAGTAGGAGAGATGCTTTCATCATTTTTACGTTCATTGAAATCTTTATCACACGTAAAATTTTCTTCGTAGGTAGAAGTTCGTTCGTTAAACTTGGAATTATTTGAAACAACGTTATCTGGCATCGCATTGGATTCATCTTGTGAAACAGATTTTTTTTTCAATTTTTGTGATTTGATAGCAGGAGAAGGTTTTTGAATGATATTACAAATTTTATGGAGAGATAAGGAAGTAGGTACGATCTTCTGGTTCTCATCGTCAGAAGTGCTGGAAGTGCCGGAATAGTTGGAATCCGTCTCATTGAATTGACCATTTTCCTGAGCGGGTGAATTTGAAGAAAGGGAATTAGGAGAAGAGAGTTCTGGAAACTTTGGATCAGTTGCTGACATGATTAATATGTTAACAAAGCGAGAAGGTTTTTATTCGCTTTAATACTACAATATTTTTTTTATAAAAGAAGTGTAAAAGTAAAATTATTATGAAAAACGCGAAAAAAATTAATGTTAATATTTTTGATAAATAAATAAAATCGATAAACGTTCAAAAATGAGTTTTAAATTTTTTTTAAAAAAATATATATATATTAGTTGAACAGATAAAGAAACAATATTGATATTGATACTGATAAAGTTGAAAAAAAAATGATTGCTTTAATTATCAAAAGTATTTTTGTTTCCGAAAAGAACTGATAAAAAACTGATCGTTTGATGCTTAAACTGATAAAACTGATAAAAAGGATAAAATAATAATGGGGAAAAAAAATCAAATAATCACCTATTTGTTTCAAATAATTTATAATTCCTTTTTCTTTAGTTTCTTTTATTTATTTAATTGTTTGTTTATTTTATTTTTATTTTTATTTTTTTTAAAAAAAAAAGAGAAATATTTTTTTTGAGAAAAAATGTATTATAAATAATAAATTGGCTGAAGAGGTGAAACATCAAACTTTAATGATTATTGATTTTTTTCAATCAATTTATCAATCACTTTTAAGTTGTAATGACGAAAAGTTAAAATCCAATCATTTTAACGTAATTGTTTATTTATATATATGATTTAAAAGGAAAATTGAATTGTTGATAAGGTTTCCTTAATCATAAAACAGTAAACCGCAGCAAAAAGTAAAAAAACAATTTTGCTACTAAAATAAACGGTCACGTTTTAAATGATACGTAAATTCTCAAAAAAAAAATTTCAAAAAAAGGGATAATTTACTGCGGATATTTTGAGCAGGGATATTTGGGATATTTGATGTGGAACGGTAGATGCTTATAACGTTAGTTGAATATTTGGACATGAATTTTAAAACCAAAATAGGAATGTGTTTAGTTTTAGTAATGAAACTGACTTTCATAATTCTTTTGCTTCGGATCACATGAGGTGCGTGAGACGTATAATACCGGCCAAATGACATGTCATTATAAAGTTGGCCTAATAATGCAAACCGGTCATTGATCTAATAGAATTAGAGGCGTATATATTTCATAAAAGTACTTTGTTAAATTGTTAATCATATTGATTCTCGAATTCTCACATATCATGTCGCCGTACTTTTAAACGCGATATCGTCAAAAAAATAGACTATTAGAAATTTTGGCTGAATGCCGATCAATTATATCACGTGAAATGAGTTAAAATTTTCCGATTTTTGAATAAACAAGGCGCAAACTTTATGTACTTATTAGAGAACTTTTGAAGATCAAATACTATGCGTATTTTTGCCTGCTCTACAGTTTTACTTAAGGACTAATAAAGGATCTAAAATGCCATTTTCTGCTTTTACATGTGTAATATTATAGGGGGACGCGTTGCGTATAAATTTTAAACCATATTATGCTTGCAAATAATTTAAATTCATGTACTGTAGATAACATTGAGCGTTTTGGTAAATATTTGAATTTTGAAAATTAAATATTTATAAAAAATAAATTATATTTATACAAACGATAACTAAATAAATACTAATGCTATAAATACAATTGAAAGTCATAAATAATAATATTATCTGATTATTTTATAATTATAAATACAAATGGAACCCCATAAATAGCTGCCTGATTAGTTTTGTTCTAGATTAATCACTGAACGTTCACTAAAAATAAAAATTATTCGTTTAGTATTAACATTAAAATAAAAAAATAATTATTGACCAATAATAAAAGAAATACCTAATATACGGATCAAAGAATTTACATTCTATATTTTTTGTTGATACTTTCTTTTTACAAATAGAACAACTTTTTTTACAATTAAGACACTTAAGGTATTTAATTTTAATTTGCTCGCTTTTTTGTTTTGGAAAAATTGGTCCACAATGACTTTTTCCTTCGGAATATAAACTAATGTATTTTGGTTTGTAAGGTTTAGTGGATTTATTCAATATATTATCAATAATATTATCACGTTTAAAAGGTATTATTCCATATTCGCCAACAGAAATAGGATAATTTGAAATGATAAGTGTATAAATAGCAAAGTCGGGTAAGTTGACATAATGATTTTGTTTTAAGCAATAAGAAAATGTGCATGTTCCAAGTTTATTTTCTTCTTGCACATTGAAATAATGATGTCCAATAACGAGAGAATTATTTGAAGAATCTGTTGTATTTAACACAGGAATTCCAATACAGGGAGGCCCTTTTCTATGTTCAAAATTTAACGATTCCATAATAAGCATTTGATTACTTGATGCATTGAATTTATTTTTTAGAACTTTCAGTTGAACATTAAAATCTGGACGAAGGAAATCAAATTCTGTATCATAACCAATAATCATTATCCTAATTTTTAACTTATATTCACGTTTTCTAAATTTGTTTTGAATACAATGAATTATAAGACCTGGTTTTGGCTTTCCACTTGACGGACAAAGAATTTGACAATTAAAAAAATCATTTTTTGAATCTTCTGTATCGATAACTGTTGCAAATATGTCACAATCAGCTTCTTTATTTTGAAGAATTTCTGAAATATTTGTTGGTATACTTGTTAAATCAACAATTTCCGGTTTACCATTTTCATTTAAATTATATTTGAAATCCTCAATACTCGTATATAATATCCTTTTTCCAATAGATTCCAAGGTTTTTTTACGTAGATCATCAGGTAACAACTTAAAGATACTGATTGGATTTTGCAGTTCTATACGATCCCAATTTTGATAATCTTCTAAAGATTCGATCCAGGCCTTTTCATTAAAATTTTCATCATCAGGATGTTTTCCTCCAAGTAACCTCATGTGATTAAAACTATAGAATTTTGAACTTTTTTTAGAATCACCAGAACTATATCCTATTTTGAGATTTGAAATTCCAGCTCCCGCATTAGCAGAAATTTCTTCAGACTTATGTGCAGAATTTTCCGACAAAATTTTAAAATCTTTGAAATAAACTCTTCCTCCCAAGATAATTTTAGTTGGAATAAATTGTCCATACTTCTTAGTAATTTTTTTAAATTCTTGAGGATCTTCAGATTTTATCGCTTTGTTCCAGTGTTCGGCAAATGACTTGAAATGACAAATGAAT
>QKYT01000161.1:65926-84910 GCA_003550305.1 Glomus cerebriforme | reverse complement strand
TATAAAATTTTAGCTGAACAAGAAAATAGTTATGCACAAAATAAGTTAGGAAATTTTTACGAAAATGGTATAGGTGCAAAAAAAGATATAGATAAAGCATTTTATTGGTATCAAAAAGCAGCAAAGAATGGAAATAAAGTTGCACAATATAATCTAGGTGTATTTTATGAATCTGATAAATTAAATTTTGAAAAAGCATTTTATTGGTATGATAGGGCAGCTAAACAAGGACATGGTGATGCACAAAGTGTGTTAGGATCCTTTTATGCAAGTGGCGTGATTGTAAAAAAAAATTTAGAAGAATCATTTTATTGGTATTTAAAGGCAGCTGAAAATGGAAATAAAGATGCAATGATTAGTTTAGCCATATGTTATGAATATGGAAATGGTGTTAATAAAGATATTGTTAAAGCATTTGAATGGTACAAAAAATCTGCTGGACAAGGAAATAGTTATGCACAAAATAAGTTAGGATATTTTTATGAAAATGGTATAGTTACAGAAAAAGATATAGAAAATGCAATTTATTGGTATCAGATGGCAGCAGAAAATGAAAATAAAAATGCACAATATAGTTTAGGTATATGTTATCAATATGGTAAAGGTATTAAAAAAGATGAAGTTAAAGCATTTGAATGGTATAAAAAATCGGCTGAACAAGGAAATAAAGATGCAATGAATAGTTTAGGTAGATGTTATCAATATGGTAATGGTATTGAAAAAGATGAAGTTAAAGCATTTGAATGGTATAAAAAATCAGCGAGACAAGAGAATAGTCATGCACAAAATAGGTTAGGAAATTTTTATGAAAATGGTATAGGTATAGAAATAGATGTAGAAAAGGCAATTCATTGGTATCAGAAAGCAGCAGAAAATGGTAATGAAAGTGCCATGAATAGTTTAGCCATATGGTATGAATATGGAAATGATGTTAGAAAAGATGAAATTGGAGCATTTGAATGGTATAAAAAATTGGCTGAACAAGAAAATAGCTATGCACAAAATAAGCTAGGTAATTGTTATGAAAGTGGTGTAGGCACAGAAAAAGATATAGAAAAAGCAATTTATTGGTATCAAAAAGCAGCTGAAAATGAAAATGAAATTGCACAATATAATTTAGGCATTTGTTATGAATGTGGGAATGGTGTTGAAAGAAATGAGGCTAAAGCATTTGAATTATACAAAAAATCAGCTGAACAAGAACATAGTGATGCACAAAGTGTATTAGGATCCTTCTATGCAAGTGGCATGATTACAAAAAAAGATTTAGAAAAATCATTTTATTGGTATTTAAAGGCAGCTGAAAATGGAAATAAGGATGCAATGAATAGTTTAGCCATATGTTATGAATATGGAAATGGTGTTAATAAAGATAAAAGTAAAGCATTTGAATGGTATGAAAAATCTGCCAAGGAAGAAGATAGTTTTGCACAAAATAAGTTAGGAAATTTTTATGAAAATGGTATATGTGTAGAAATAGATTTAGAAAAAGCATTTTATTGGTATCAAAAAGCAGCAGAAAATGGAAATAGAAGAGCAATGAATAGTTTAGCCATATGTTATGAATATGGAAATGGTGTTAATAAAGATATTGTAAAGGCATTTGAATTGTATAAAAAGTTAGCTGATCAACAAAATAGTTATGCACAAAATAAGTTAGGATATTTTTATGAAAGTGCAGAAAAAAATATGAAAAAAGCAGTTTATTGGTATCAAAAAGCGGCAAAAAATAGGAATAAAATTGCACAATATAACTTAGGTATATGTTATCAATATGGAAATGGTGTTAATAAAGATGAAGTTAAAGCATTGGAGTGGTACGAAAAATCAGCTGAACAAGAACATAGTGATGCACAAAATTTGTTAGGATCTTTGTATACAAGTGGTATTATCGTGAAAAAAGATCTAGAAAAAGCATTTTATTGGTATCAAAAAGCAGCTGAAAATGGAAATAAGGATGCAATGAATAGTTTGGCCATATGTTATGAATATGGAAATGGTGTTAATAAAGATAATCTTAAAGCATTTAAATGGTATAAAATTTTAGCTGAACAAGAAAATAGTTATGCACAAAATAAGTTAGGAAATTTTTACGAAAATGGTATAGGTACAGAAAAAGATTTAGAAAAAGCATTTTCTTGGTATCAAAAAGCAGCAGAAAATGGAAATAAAAGAGCAATGAATAGTTTAGCTATATGTTATGAATATGGAAATGGCATTAGAGAAGATAAAGTTAAAGCATTTGAATTATATAAAAAATCAGCTGAACAAGAAAATAGTTATGCTCAACATAAGTTAGGCAATTTTTATGAAAATGGTATAGTTACAGAAAAAGATATAGTAAAAGCAATTTATTGGTATCAAAAAGCAGCAAAAAATGACAATAAATTTGCACAATATATCTTAGGTAAATGTTATCAATATGGAAATCGTGTTGAAAGAAATGAAATTAAAGCATTTGAACTATATAAAAAATCGGCTGAACAAGAACATAGTGATGCACAAAATATATTAGGATCTTTTTATGCAAGTGGTGTATTTATAGGAAGAGATTTAGAAAAAGCAATTTATTGGTATCATAAAGCAGCAAAAAATGGTAACAAGTGTGCAATGAAAAGGTTAGCCATTTGTTATAAATATGGAAGTGGTGTTGAAAAAGATGAACTTATAGCAAATTATTGGTATAAGAAATCAGATGAACAAGAAGATAGTAGTGCACAAAAGGTATCAGATCATTTTTACGATTCTATTACTGCTATTAATACTTTTGTTGATAATTTAACTGAAAAATTGTTAAAAGGTTCTACATCAAAGAATACTACTGAAACAGAGTTAATATCCACAAAATCTATAAGTGATAATCAACAAATGATTCAACAGTTGAAATTGAATTATGGTTTATTTTTGGACGGATATAACATACAAACAAGTAAACAAGCTATTTTAATGGAAGATGGTGAACTGAATGTAAATTTATATAATGGACAACCCATAGTATATATTATTTCTGGCAAAAGTAATTTTGATAACAAAATACAACCGTTCGATGTATTCATTAATTTTCCGATTGCTGAAATCACTTATAGAGGTAATTTGATGGAATCTTTTTTAAAAAGTGAAGATGACGAAAAATCATATGAATTGTATGGTCAACTTTTTGCAAGAAAAACTTTAATTGGTGGTAGATTATTTTTAAATTTAGCTACTTCAACACAAATTGATCTTTTTAAATCTTATATAACTTGGTTATATAATTCGGTTAAATATAATACAGAAATTCCAATCAATGATTTACCTGTGTCACATTTTTTACCAAGTATTAATACACAGGATGGAATACTTTTGAACACTCCGGAAAAATTAACCAATTGGTTTAGTGATTTATATCAAAAAAATATGTTTGATATAATTTCTTATGAAGATCTTATTCCTGTTTCTCAATTGAAAATTAATCCATTATCAAAAGAAACCTTTGAAACTTTAGTAGAAAAACAACCCAGGGTTGCTGATTTTAAAGAAGAATTGAGTTTAGAAAAATGGACTGAAAATGTGGTATATGTTAATTTAGTGAGATGGATCGAAGATTTTCATTTTCTTCAAGGTATAATAATTAATAAATTTTATACTATGGAGACAAGCAAGAAAATTGCTGCTAATTTCATCAATATACCTATAGTGAAATCAAGTAATAACTCTTATTTAGAAGTGATCAGGCCAAGTAAAAAAGTGGAAGAATTTTTAATAAATAGTAATATTTTCTCAATTAAAGATATGAGAGCTTTTCCTTTTGTTAATGTGATTAGAGCTGATGATTTAAGTTATGGCGATTGTAATTTTCTAGTCAAATTTGAACAATATGAAATTCATATAAATATGGAACATATTAAACCTTCAGTTGAATTCGAAAAAGCTATACAAGATGCACTTAAAAGTATGAAGCCATTTAAAGCTTTACAAGGTGTATTTGATGAATATGGACACATGTTTCCTCAGAAAATTATTTTAGGAATATCTTTTAGAAGAAATATCAAAAACACTTCTCTTAATATTTCTGATAAAATTGGTTTGAAATCGCCAGTATTTGAATCTTTAAGGTCATATTTGGATGATTTAAATATTTCATATCTTTTAACGCGAAAAGGAAATGTTATTGAAGGAAATGAATTATCTGATTTGGTACAAAATTTAAATGATGATTTGGAAATTGTCGAACTTGCAAATGTCATTCCTCTCTATAAAATTCTTGACGAACAACAACAAAGAAAAATTGATACTATTCTAAATAATAATAAACAAGATATTCACAGAATTATAACGACAGGCATTGCAGATTTAAAGGATTTAGACAATAATAATACCGAGCATTATAAACGTATAAATATACAACCATCATTGGAAGATGAAAATTATGAAGTGATTGGATCAATTATTTCAAAACATAATAATTCGAAATTAGATGAAACTTTTCTTATAAAATTTAGATTATATGATTTTAATGGGTTCTCAGTAATGATAAAAGCTTTAAAGAGTACAGATATTAATATAACAGAGTGTTGTATTTTGTGGATGATTATTGGAATTCCTTCAAAATTATCAATATTTAGTCCAAAAAATCGAGATTTACAAGTAAAATATAAGGAATCTATTATATTACAACCTAATAAACTTATAATAGAAACACCTATCCAATTATCTCAAGAATACATTGTTTCTATTAATGCATATTATTCACAAACGACTTATGAGCCTATAAATATCAAGTTAGTTGAATGGTCAAAAAATTGTATTAAGTTTCAAATAATCGAATCCATTTATAATGATTCAAATTTAAATGATTCAAATTCATATATAATTTCTGATGACGATTCTGATTATCAACGTGAATTAGATAATAATTCTTCAACAAGTATCGAACCGACTGCTGTGAATAATATAAACTGTAATATTTGCATTCTATATTCAGATAGTAAAACTTTTAAAATTGACTATAATGAAGAGGAATATTCATTAGATTTGATTGGATATAGATTATCAGAAGAAAATTTTAACAAAAATTTATTTATTGAAATAAACGAAAATGGTAAAATTTAAAATAGAAATTAGGAAAGTTTCTTATTGCTAGTTTTATTCGTGAAATATGCAATAAATCTTGAATTAGAATTTCTTGAGAAAGTTATACATTCTTTTTGATTTAGCAATTTATTTTTATATTGTATTTTAGTTTTAACGATTTATACGATTTATTTTTATTTACCATTATGATATCTAAATATAAATAAAACATTAAATAAAATATTTATACTTTTTTTTCTTTCTCAATGATACATTCAATAGTTGTGATATAAAATTTATTCACTAAAGCTATAACATTTTGCACTCCGTTGATACTGTTACTGCTAATACATATTTAATTTATCTAACGATTAAAAGAAAATTTTAATTACTTATCCACAATTGTTAAATAAGATGGATAGGACTGTCGTTAAACAATAATTAAATTGGAACTTTAGAATTTTCTGATAATGATAGTGAATTACTGTTGTAGCCCAAACTCGACCATGTCCCAGATCAAACTTGGGATATCCCAAATCGGAAGTTCGATTTCGGTCATCCTAAACTGGAATTTCGATTTATGATGGTCAAGTTTAACACATTCAATACCCCAAACCATACCATACCCCAAATCCACCTAGGCTAATTTAGAACACGATCGAGTTTGGAGCAAACAAGGCAAAACCAGAATAGGTTTCAAACTCGTCTAGATTAATTTGGAATATGGTCGAGTATGGAACATTTGATACCCAAACTCGACCAAATTCCAGATCTGATTTGGGATATCCCGAGTCATGGTCGAGTTTGGACTACAACAGGGGATAAGCGTAATTTTACAGCCGTTATGATCATTTATGCAATTCTAGTAAACTACGCACATATAACTAATACTTAAATATTATTGGTGATTCAGATTAATTTTGTACAACAATAAACTACCAAAAAAAAAAATGCTCGATGGTCAAAAAATTTTTTTCTCTTAATTTTGTTTGTTGCAATATACAAGTAATAAAAACTTGATGATATTCGACTGGAAAAATGGCGAGTTAGAGATTTATTAAGTGTATTTTTTGAAATGAAAAAATAATGTGTTAGTTTAGTCGGTTTCTTTGTAAATATAACTGTAATTTATTACTAATTTTTTTCTTGATTTAGATGCAAAGAAAAGAACTATAACATTTACGATATATACAATGTAATCCGTTCATTCAATGGAATAATTAAAAGAAGATAGATAAAGATAGATCAACTTTTCATAATATAAATAAACTTTTGTAATATGGTTAGTGAGCGTTATATTATTTCATGACGGTATGAAATTTAACAAAATATAGTTGAAAGAATGTATGTGAATATGAATATTTTGTTTTTTTTAATAGTCCTTTATCGTGTTTTTATGTTATTATATTATTAAAAATGGTCATTGAAAATTCTTGAAGAAAAAATTGGATATATTTTTCAGACATTTCAAGAATTTCATTAAGTCGTTGATAATATTCTTTACTTGTAATGTACTGTATTATTAGGTTTAACGAATTTTCCATTAATCTATACAAATTATGGGATGAATCTCGCCCACTTATCCACTCAGTGACGAAAGGAGATTATTAATAAACAATATTTTCCGGTTTAAATCATTTTATTATGTAGAACTATTAGCAATTTTCCAAATTTAGTTATTCACAATTACAATATTTAAATCATTAACCCTATAAAAAATTTTTCAGAAAAATGATTTTATCTTTGAGGTATCACATCATCCTGGTTGATGCCACTAGGTACAGATATAAAAGCATTAATAGAATGATGATTGTGGGAAACCATGTTCGATATTTTGATGATATCCTTTTTATAATTTTATCCTCTATATATAATTAAATTTGCAGGGACCAGTTAGAAAAAAAAAATGAATATGAATCAGTTTAATTTTGTAGATGTATGGTATATCCATATTGATGTAGAGTTGGTTATACTGCTGTTATAAGGATATTGATAATGGTTATGTTTAGAAATATTTCGAGAAAATTTAGCCTTTTAGTCCAAATAACCCTGATACTATAATTATATTATTTTTAAGAAACTAAATAGAAATTTTACAGAATACAAAAGGATAAACCATAAATATTTGGTCGAACAACAACAATTGACGAATCAGCAAAAACAAAAATATCTGAACAAAGAAAATCAAGAGGAAGAAGAGTATTTAGTTGAAGATGCATTATATTTAAGAATAGGTCGTTGCTTCTAACTTTAATAGATAAAATTAATAAAATTAATTTTTATGAAAGAATTACTAAGAGTCTTAAAGGAATATAAAATGAACCTGGTGATGATAGTGGATTGGATGAAAGTGATCATACTAAAAGGAAATTGATGTCAATTGGTGGTTAAGTGAAGGTCGTAAGTTGTAAATGAATCAATTTGTGATTAATTTTTTAAATACTCACGGACTCCTGATTTGATCAAATCGAGCTAACTTCTCCTAATGTCCTTTTGAATAATTATTGTTCCAAAATACAGTGATCAGAAAGATAAAGGGTCCATACTTCAGTATATAAAGTGTCATTTATAAGAGGAGAAGAATTATACCAGATTTGACAATACCGGGGAGTTATATCGAGTAAAAAGTTGGCGAAAGAAAATATTATACAATGTTCAGATAATGAAATATAAATGATCAGGAAAGAGATAAATATGCAACTGGTTGTGACATTAAACTTTTTAGAAACCATTTTGATTACAACATATGACACTGTGAACGATGTTACCGTATATATATTACTAATAAAAATTAGAAAAATTATACTTATTTCAATTGATTTTTCACAATAAGGCACAACAAATAGATGATATATACAAAAATAATTATGTCAAACCGGTGTAATTTTATTAATGTAACTAATAGCGAATATTACAACTTTCAACATTTAACTTATTCATTTATTTTTTCAATGCAAAAACACGTCAATCATCAAATATTTGAGTAGAATGCATTATGGTGAAATTCGTTATCTTTACCAATGATACTGCATACTTCTGTTGCAGAACAACCATCATATTCCTGATTTCTATCAAATTCAATCTAGGTAAATATATTGTGAACTGCCATAAGTACAATAATTCATTCTTATCACTTGAACCAGTTGATAATTTCCATTTATTTAAAAGCTTGTTGAATAACAAAGTATATATCTACGAAATGAAACACAACATATTATCATCAATCTGAGAGGAAAATCAAAAATTCATTAACAATACCTGATTATGTTATTAAGATCGCAAAAAAAAGGAGAAACAAACCAAAAAAAAACGTTAATTAGTTATGTTGAAAAGTCAATCTATTTAATTTTTTAAAAATTTTTCTGAATCTTTTTGTACATCTATATTTTGATATACAAAAGCCTGGCAAAAATATACAGACATAGTTCTTATACCATACAGATGCTCACATTGGTACGTGCTAGGGATACTCTATAACAATTGCAAATTCAGGTTGAACCATTAACAAGTAGAGTTGCCTTTCAAAACTCCAAACTTAAACATAAACGATCCAAAACTATAATTTTATATCAAGTGGTCCGAGATTTGAAGGCATAAATACGTGTCGAATAGTAATAATCCAATTCTCTATAAGAAATAGAGATCTTTAAGATGTGATATCAGACTATCTATTGATACAGAGACACGAACCTACACTATTCAACACCGACGACACGCTTTGATGGGACGAAATTAATGGACTAAATTTCAATTTTTATGTTATTATAGTTATTAAGTTTCGGAGTTCCAGAGGAAATTCTAATAACAAGCTGAATGTGACAAAATTAAGTTCAATATAATTACTATAACAATATATATACAAACTAACATTAAAAATTATTACATACTTTTTGATCCAATATATATAATATTTCTTGACGCGGTATATTAGAAAAAACAGATAAAATTGTGCAGTAAATTCACAATGTGCAGCTTCATATCCTTCTTTGGCAACTCAATTATTTGTGACTCCATATTCCTAGAATTTTGATGCATCGCTATCTCATTTTTTTCGAATTCATTGTTGTTTACATTTCTACAAGGATCAGAAAAGCTCAATAAAATAGACCAAACTTTAACATGCACGATAGGAATAGTATTTATGCATTGTTTCACTCTACCTTTTTCCGACTACCATTAATTCACTTTTATCTATTTCATTGGCTTTGCTCCGTGAATGCAGATAAAAAACTTGAAGCATTATGTTATCTGTATATTGGTTAAAACGATTTCAGTTTTGGGTTACCAAACATGGTTAATTCATATATTTACCCTCCCCCGTTTTTTCCTTAACTAGTTAAAGAGAAAGATCGGTAGTAGGACCCTTCCGTCATAATTAATTTAATGTTAAATTTACATTAATCTAATCGTTATACACAGTATGTCTACATTGTGATACAATAATTGCGATTTTAAATCACAATGATATTCACAATACAATCCCACAAGATTCATAAAATTTTAAATTGTTTATTTATTATTATAATTATCGCTTAATATACAACGTCTATAATATTACATTGCAATTTTATTAAATACAATTTAAATTAATCATTAAATTAACCTTCATGACACCTTCCCAAATATAATTCTCGAAAACATCATTCGAGAAACTTTCGTAAAATTATTACTTTTTCTATTAAATATTCATAGATTGAAGAATAAAAATTATCTTACTATAAAACAAGTAAGATGTTTTAACTTCAACATAAAACTAGCATTGGAACAATATCTCTGAAAGTATTTTATGAAATTCATTAATAATGTTATACCATATAAAATCAAAAGAGAAATAATTTATAACTTATATATAAAATCGTTTAATTGAAAATATATATAAACTCTTATTCTTTTAATAATCTATTTCAAAATCTTCAACTACATCTAAAACTTTATAATCTTTTAATACTCCTTTCTCCTTAAATTTATCTTTAACGGTTTCTAAATCTTCAGATAATTCATAAACACTTTCGGAAATACTTAAAGTTAAAGGAGTTAAAGGATCTCTTGATCTCCAAAATTCTAAAAACCATTCTAAAAAAGCAGATTTTAATTCACAATTTCCAACAATTTTAATATCACATAAATTAATTGGAGCAAATCTTTTAATCATATTAAATAAATCAAAACCTTCAGATTCCATTCTTATTCCATTAAATATGATACCTTTTAATTTCTTACAAGATTTAATTAAATCTTCTAAACCAAAAGAAAGATTTTTTTTATCAATATTATCAATATCTTCATAAATAAAAGTAGAAACATAATGAAGATTTGGACAATGAGTTGAAACGGCTTTATGATAAGAATCAATATATTGATAAGATTCTTCAGGTACAAAAGAACCAAGATATATATGATAAAGATTTCCCATCGTATTTTTTACTAAATTAGTTATAACATTTAAACGAGGTAATTCCATTTCAGTTGATAAATATTCTAATTTTTGTAATTTAGCTTTTTCTAAAAAATAAAGTTCATTTGAATTTAAACATTCACCATAAATATCAATCTTTAATTTTTTTAAATTAATAAAAGAAGAAATAAATTCAATAGGAATACAAGTATCTTCAATTAATTCTAATTCAAGAAGAGATTTTGATTGATATTTTGATAAAGCTTTTCCAATTTCATGAAAACCTCCCAATTTATCATAAGCTTCACAACGTAAATATTTTAAAGAACGTTGAACTTTTATCAAAGATGATAAACCTAAATTATCAGACCTACAATAAATAATTTGTAACCTTTGAATATTTTTACAAGATCTTGCTAATTCATAATAAAATAATGAATCAATACAACTATCACATTGTAATTCAACTAAATTTGATAAAGAAATTTCAGCTCCAGAAAAATTTGATATTGGATATTGATGATCATCCTCTTGTATAATAATATTTTTAATTGAACAACTTTTTGATAACAACATTTTTAAAAATTCTTGTTTTACTAAATTTATACGAACTTCATCTCTAAATTGATGTCTTATAATAATATTTAATTTCTTAAGGTCAAGATATCTACAATATTTTGGATACATAAATAATGGTTTATTAAAGAAAATTTTTTTTTGTATTAACGTTAAATCTGTTGAATTTATATTACATAACGATAAAAATTCTTTAGTTTCTTTATCTAAACATGAAAATAATGTACAAAACATTCCAACGGAATATTTTTCTTTAGAATAAAATGATACCATTGGTTTAAATGGATTCCTCCATAAAAATGGTACACTTGTTGCACACCATATTCTATTAACTAAAATACATGAATGTAAAGATTCTGTATTATCTTTTAAATGTTGAAATATTTCGTAAAGACAGTCCGCAGTAAGGTTAGACATAACAAATTTATAAAAAAAAAGAAGGGGGAAAATAAAAAAAGAAAGTTCGGAAATAATACGCCGATATTTATTCATTTTCTTTATTCATTCTATTTGTGTTAACTTATTTGTCAATTTAATGTAACAATAAGTGCATGGGACTATCATTACTGCGCATTTTATTACAAATACTGCGGAATTTAGTAACGCGTGATCTTCAGGGGCGAATATTCCTTTTTTTTTGTACTAACAATTTAACATTTAAAAAATTTTTTTTACCTTTATTTGATTTTTAAAAAAAAAGATTCGTAAATCTGATATTGATAAAATAATTATTGACTTAACAGATACAGATTTTAGCGGATTTATAACGAATTTAAACGGATTCTTAACGGATTTTAAACGGATTTTAATGGATTTTCAACGAATTGATAATAGTTATTTTAATTTGTTGTCTTAACGATTAACAAATTTAATAATCAAACAAAATTAATGATATTTTTTGAGTTTAAATTTATATACGATTACGTAGAAATGCACTCTCCATAATATGTTATAAATAAAAGTCAAAAATTACATTTTAAATTCATCATTGATCATTATTAAGTAAAGTTGTAAAGAAATCAAAAATATGCATAATTGGCGACCTTTAAAAATTATATAATAAGAACATAAAGTTTGCGCCATGTTTATGGATATTTTAACGGTGTCACGTGATCTTAAATGAGATTTAAAAATTGCCCAAAAGTGTGTGTTATTTTATTTTCATAATTTTTCACGTTAAATACTTAAAAAGTAAAACAATTACTAAAATTTTAAATCTTATGAACAAGAAATGATTTTTTTTTTATTTTAATGATCAATATTTTTGCCTTTTATTTTGAGTAAAATAAATTTCTTTTTTATCCTTTTTTTGTTAAACAAATTTTTAATAAATGGTAAAAAATCAATAATAAAACATATACGCAAACTAATAATACAGAGTTAACAATACAGTATGTGTTTCAATGATATAAAATAAAATAAAATAAAATTATTTTGTGAATCCAGATAATTTGTATTGCTATAGTTCATTAGATTAATGCCTAAGTTTATCTTTGGTGAATTTACAAAAATGTGTTACGACAAACATGTCGTCACTTGCGTCATGCTGTTTTATTAGATAACTAGATAGACGTTATCAACCTCACGTGACGGCAACAAATAACATCATAAATATTTAATTTATATTTTATAATAGTCCATTTCTCGTACAAAAGAACTGATAGAATCATTTTTGGTGATTAAAAAATGTTTATAGAATAGTACGAATTATCCATTAGAATATCCGATCGAAACAACTTAAAAAATTATTTTATTTATTAATTTATTAAAAAATATATTCTTTAATATATTTAATAAAATAAAGTTACTAAAAAAAAATAAAATCTAATATTACTACATGTATTTTTTTCTTTTATTATTATTGTTGATTTTATTCTCATTTTATTTTTTATATAATTATTCCTTTCTATTTCTGCTATTTTATTATATCTTTTATTCCCAACTTTTAAATGACTGATTTTTTCTAAGTAAATATACCTTTCTTTGTTTATATTATTTTTTTTCAAATTGTTCTTTCAATCTTGTCCCTTCTTTGACTTTATCTTCATCTTTGAAAATATTCTTTAGTTTCTTCTTTATCTGTTATTATTTGGTAACCTGTTTCTTTATTATTCTTTCAAAGTCCAATAACTTTTCAATAGCAAATATTTTCTTTTGCTTAATACATTTTCTTTCATTTCACCTTTCTCTTTCTGCATCTTCTTTATTATCTTAAGCTTATCTTCTATTATTTGTTTTACCCTTATTTTTTTTATTCTAATCTTTTTTTAGATTTTAATTTTTACATTTTAACATGCTAAAATGGGTTGATTATCTCGAGTATTGAAAAAGATATGTTCTATTGGAAGTGAGAGGAGAAGTATTTGAGACATTCATTCTCTGAAAGTATATTTTTATCTAACTACCTTTCTTAAAGTTGTTGCATATTTCTTATTTTATCTTGAAATAGTATTTCTTCTTTTTTCTTTTATTTGTTGTATCTCCCTATTACTAATCTTATTAGTCTTTAACATTGCTTTATAAACATAAATATTGGAAAATAAAAAAAGGAATTCTAATNTAAACCAAACCGCAGATAGGAGAGATACTCAACTATCTAACCAGTCTTTCCTTCTCTGATATGAAGAAGACCTCATATACAGTATAAGGAAGATAATAGGAAATTTAAAGGAATTTAAAAAGAAACCAAACAAGCCAGTTAGGAGATATTCAACTATCTGATTGAACCTTCCTTGCCTAATACGAGAAAGATCTCTATATACAGTATAAGGAAAGTAAGAGAAAGTAAGGTTAAAGGGACTGAGAATCTAGTTTTTAAAAAGGAAAAAAGAAAAAGATAATATTATAAAGAGAAAAGAGAGTTTAATAGGAGAATCCAGTAAATCTAGTTTTTTAAATTTAAAGAAAAAAAATCTTAAAAAATTATAATGTATTTTTATTATAATGTACTATTTAACATATATTTATATATTTATTTTTTATTACCAAATTTATTAGGTCATAATTTCTATAAACACATTTGATTACAAAAAGAGTGGATACCCAGCTATATAGTGTGTTACTTTGTTAAGATTACTTCATATAAGCATCATATTAAAGTTCTTATACTATCAGATAACTGCCAGTAATAACATAAATTATATTGGTATGATATAGCTAGATCTTACAACTTTTTGTAATCAAATGTGATCAATGATTAATGACTGACTCAAATTTACAAGATGTTATGCATACTGTATATAAAAATCTCCCTTTGCCATAATTATAGAAATTATGACCTAATATGCAATGTGTAAAAGTGACTCATGTATGCCATTATACTTTACTTGGCTTAGCCGATTAGCACATTACATAATCAATAAAAATATATAATAAGTTATCATGACACATGCTTTGTAAAACTCTTTTCTCTCTATAATTTTATCTTTTCTTTTTTCCTTTTTAAAAACTAGATTCTCAATTCCTATCTCTTACTTTCCTTATACTATATATAGAGATTTTCTTCATATCAGGCAAGGAAGGTCCAGTCAGATAGTTATCTGGCTAGTTTGATCAGCACTCTCATGTGACATTATGATGTGTAGCTGATTTTTGATTGATAAGTTTTTTTGTAATTATTGTATCGATTCTTATGATTCTTAACACATTGCTGACTCAGTTTGTAGTAATTACTAACTCACAGTTAGTTAACAACCACATATACATATATGATAAATAATCAAAATATCAAGCTATTTTTCGCTATTTTGAGTACTTTCACCATCCTGAATATAAACTAAATTTGAGGAAAATTCCCTACCTGTTAGTCCAATGTTAAATCCAAAAAGGTCTTTAATTTATATTACTGAAAAATTAATTTTTTTGACCTTGTTTTAACTCTTGATTTCCACATTTGCAGATATATGGCCAATATTATGTTATATTGTTACCTTCTAGGTACTCCTATTAATAGTGCTATTCTAGTTGACATTGACAAAATGACCCACATTGAAGGAGTTGATATCCCTATTGAAAAGTTCTCCTTTGGACATCTCAAAAAACAAATATGGCCCAACAACAATAAAGCTAATAAACTGAAACTATAGAAGTTTAAAATCCCTTTCAAAAAAATAATGAGGAGTGAAATTATTTAACAAGAATTTTTATAATAGCACTGACTTTGAACAAGAACTTGGTAAAGATTTGAATTCAGGTGAATTGATTAGAACAATTTTTCCAGTTGGTTATGTATTTCACCTAATCACATCCACATAATCATGAAACTGCCAAAGTCCATCATTATTAGTAATATCAGAGATGCAGCTAAACGCTCTTTTTTAATCCACAAAAAAAACTTACTATCATGATATTTACTTCTATTGTAATGAAATTGGAAAGTGCTATAAGTATCTTCTCCCAATAGTTTCTCTTAAATAAGAAATTTGTGTTATATCACATCTCATCCTATATTTTTTATTTGATCAGGAAAAAAAAATTTAATTTGAATGAAACTAGAAGATAAGGCAAAAAGAGAAAGAAATGAGAGTATCCTAAAGAATCAAATAAGAGTTGTGATAGACTCATGGTTATATCAACTGAGAGGAAGGAAATTTTCACTAATTACATAGAAAAAAACTGTATTGGTCTTTTACACAGTCCTTTATCAATAGGTAAGAGTACTCTTGTGAGTATCTTCAAGATTATTATAATGGTATATATATTAGTCTTGCTGGTATTTGTGAAGGAGGTGAAGAAATAATTAAGAAGAAAGATTTTGATGATTTTTGGAAGGAAAAACTTGATTGTACCTGAAAATATATTAGAAAATGCACAAAAGAAACATATTTATTTGTTAATGAAATACAATTCATATACTGTAATCATGCTCAATATTTTTGGGAGAAGGTGAAGAACCTTCAGTCAAATGATGGATGTATTGAAATCTTTGGATACTTTTTCTTGGTACATAACACTTACTGAAAATCCAATACCCATAGAATTATTTACTAATACTCTTAGTTTGAATGACCTTCTTTTTTTGAATTTTTTTGTGATGTTAAAGGTGAATTCCCAGTTCTTAATACACCAGCAATTCGAAAGAATTGCAAATCGTCATCTAAAGTTAGTACAATTGTGAATCATGTGATTTTTTTGATATCATTTGTAAGGTTATAGGAAAAGTCCAAAAAATGTGAAGTTCTGGATTTGATATTTGTAAAACATTTCTTTAAGTCAGATATAGAGAAAGGGACTTGTCAATAGTAAATTAATATGAATTCTGCATTGTTAGATAAATTTGTATCAGAAAAATTATTAAAAAGTGAAATTTGGTTAATGTGTTGTTCAATCATCTCTAAATTTATGAATGGTTGTTGGTGTTAATAAGAAAATACATAAGTTTGCATTATTGCAGTTCGGACAAGTTATTATAGATGCAGGGTATAGACCTGAGTAATTATGATTAAGTAAATCTCCGGTCGGTAGCGAATGGTTAAAACATTTAATTTTGTAACTGATATAGTTGGATAAATCTTGTGATGTAATAGAGATGATAGCATTAAATTTTAACCAGGTTTCCATAAAGAACCAGTCTACTCAGTGATTTCATAGAACGGAGAGTTTTATACATATTTTTGTTGTTGAGCATGTTGTTGAAGGTTCTGCTGTGGTTCAAGTTGGTAGTCCATTTTCTTATTTCTTTGTCAACAGGGCCAAGATTATTAAAGTTGACAAAAGTGATGAGTGCAGGATTGCTTCTAATTCAACGCAATAATACTCTAGGATTCCTGTGACATATAATGACAATTGATTAACCATATTTTTTTCTTTACCTCATATTAATTTTAGATAAATAAAAAATCTGAAAACCAAACAGCTATGCTAATTTTGATATTCAAAAATGTTTTTATTCAAGGTAAACAGTAGTTAATTAACTTATTATATTATCAACCCAATTTTAAAACATCTGTTATCTCAGAGAAGATTCGCTCTAACTATGATTGTTAATTATATAATTTACTACAAAAAAATATTAAAAGAGACACAGGAAAAGATGAAAACCTGTTAAAGTGTTACCCATAGCTAGCAAGGAAAAACCAGTCAAAGTTAGTTGAGTTTCTCCTAACTGGTTCATTTGATTTAAACCAGAATTCTTTCTTCATAATTATGTATCCTAAATAAGCCAATTAGAAATATCATTTAAAGATTACTTATAAGAGAAATAAATATTTTGATTAATGATTTATAACTTTATAATTTTCATCTTATATTTCATGATTCAGAGTCATTCATCTATCAATAAATTAATGATGAATAATTAGTCATATTTGAGTGCCATATAAAATTATATTCTATGACTTATGTTTAAAATTTATTATATTGATTTATTATATCTAGTAAAAATACATCATGTTATATTGTGTATATATGACTCAATTTTGATATTTTAATGGTAAATTATCGCAAGTAATCATTATAACAACTATTATAACACTCATATCTAATAAAGCTACACGTAAAGTTCGTGATAAAAATATATTTTTTTTTTAATTTTTATGTATTTTACGCGTCATAATATCAAGTAAAATATCAAGTGACTGCTAAAAAATACAATAAAATAATACTATATATTTTTTGCATGAAGTATATGTATCATAGTAAAAAAAAATAGATAAATATGTACTATAACTCATTGAAATATTTTGTGACGCGTAAATTATTTATTATGATTATACATTAATTACCATTTTCGTTAATTTTCAATTGAGAAATATCAATTTGTTGAGTTTCTATCAAATAAAATAAAATTTATTAAATTTTTTTTTTATATTTTTCAAACAAAATAAAAATTTAATTACCAGAATATTCGACACTTATAATATTATCATATTGATTATAATAATCATCTGAATTTTTTGGTTCAGGAAGATTATTAAAATTAAGTAATCTACTTGTATAAATAGCTTCTGAATGTGTTTCATATGATAANTTAGNANAAGGANNATTAGTTTGTAATTTATTATTGATTTCATCTGCTTCTTTAATTTGTTTTCCTATTTTTGTTTTACCGGTACTAGGTTCACTATACCATCGATCTAAAATATTTTTAACTTCTAGTGCTGATGGACGATTTAATGGATTTGCATCTAAACAACTTTTAATTAAATGTACAATNAATTGNGGTACTTTAATATTAAACCTNGGTCTAAGTCCTTGGCAGATTTTCATTGCTAAATTTATATCATGGCTTTCCTCATGGTATGGAGGAAATCCAGAACATACTTCATACATAATTATGCCAAAACTATAAATATCAGCAGCCTTGGTATAATTCTGTCCTCTTAAAATTTCAGGAGCAATATAAGGTAAGACACCATAAACACTTTTTTTTGTATTTTCTATTGAATTATAATCTGCTGGTTTGCATAATCCCATATCAGTTATATGAGTATAACCATTATGAAGTAAATTGCCAATATGTAAATCTCGATGAATTAACCCTATTTTATGAATTTCAGCAAGCCCATGTGCAATATCAAATAAATTACCAATCTTTTTTTTCCAATTTAATTTATTATAACTTTTATCTAAATAATTTCGCAAACTTCCATTTTTTGCATATTGCAAAACCATTATATAATTTTTTGTATCTGGATCTTGAGTTATTCCATAAAGTCTAATAATAAAATCTCCAGTAAGTTTATGATGTGATGTAATCTAAAATATAACATTTAATAAAAAATACATTAGTAAAAATAATATTTCAAACCTTCATTAAATGTAAATTAATTTATACCTCATTGATAAATTCTAATCTAACATTTTTTGAATTATTTAAACTTTTCAATGCTACTTCCATTTTAGGACAAGGTCTATTCCAATTTTGATTTTCATTATCCCAATAGTCTATACATCCATCAATCCAATTTGCTTTATACACTTTGCCAAATCCTCCTTTTGCAATATATTCAATATCATAAAAT
>QKYT01000161.1:41918-60512 GCA_003550305.1 Glomus cerebriforme | reverse complement strand
CTATTATAATTAAAATCACCTGATACCATCAAATATATAGTATGATCTGTATATAGTGTTAAAAATTATTTGAATCTTTGATACACGGGCTGTATACAGAATATACTGTTCATGAAATGTTGAATACAACACAACACTCTAGGATATAACCTAAACAATTTCTGAACAAAATCACCGTATTTTTTGCGTTTGTCCAGGTTATGTGTCTAGTGATGACTCATTTTTATAATTTAGCTACTTTTTACTGTATATTATAATAAACATTAACCATATTAACAGATTATATCATAATTGACATTGATTATAAGAAACTGTCATCACGTAAAATATCAAGTATGAGTGATTTTCCTCATAACAGGCAAGGAAAAGCCAGTCAAATAATCGAGTATATCCTAATCGGCTGATTTGGTTTAGACTAGAATTCCCTCTCTTTGATTCCTTGTATTTATGTTTATGAAGCAATATTGAAGACTAAAGAAATTATCATGATGAAAGTTTTTAGCGAGCAGCAAGAAGATAAAAGAAGTAAGAAGAAAAAAATACAAAATGTCTTTAAGGAAGAATACTTCAAGATAAAATTTAAAGTTTTATTCAAAATAAAGGTAAGAAAAAGAGTAGAATAAAAATAAAAGATAAACATACAAACAGATGGTTAAAGAAATATAATAAGGAATAATAGAAAATGAACTCAAGATAAAGAATAAACACATAGAAAGAAAATGCGGAAATGAAATAAAAAGGATAAATAACAAGTTAAAAGAAAAAGAGAATATTTACTAAAAGAAACGTAGCAACAATTTGAAGAAAAAATGCATAATGTATAGGTTATATCAACTTAGAAAAAGAAAAGTGACAGGTTCATTTACAAAATGTTGAATAATAAGAATGGATTATATTACAAAGTCCATTGATACAGCACTATTGATAACAACTATGCCTCTCAACCCTCCAGATGAAGCAGTTTCTCTTAATTTTTTTTAAAAAAAGGATTAGAACAAGGTACATAGTCCCCACTCTTTTATGTGAATAAACAAATGGGATTTCATATGTGTATATTAGTCAGATTAGTTATTAAATACCATCAAGAAAATTACTTTAAAGAAATGTCATGACCTATGCAAAATTTTTTGCTGCTTCATTTTTGCATATAAAATTTCAAATAAAATAAGTATTCCTTGGCTTGCTCTTGAATAAATCTTTTATCTTTGCAATAGTTTAGGTATTCTAATAGGGACCAAGAATTCCTATCAAAAAAAAAATTCTATTCTAACTGGTTCATTAAAATCGATTTGATTGATATTTTTAATAAAGCAAAGAAATTTTTTTTTTTTTTTTTGAAATATAAATTCGTTGCTCTGGTACGGTTCCATATTTGACTGTGGGAAAATCATGCAGTATAGATCAACGACAAATAAATGACTATTAAATGGCGCAGTGAGTAACACGTGTATTAGGCTTTTATATAAATTGATTGATGAGCGAATGGAGCGTCACGAGTTAATCCTAAATTATGAGACATTTATTTAAATAAAATAGTTTTTGAACTTAACATTATTCGTATTACGAAAATAAATTTTTATGTTCACAATTATCTCAAGATTATATTCCATTTTACGAAAATGAAATAAATATGCAAATATTAATAATTCGAATTGGAAAAGAAGAATGTTAAAGAAATTTATGTGTATTCATTTGTATTTTTATTTCTTCATATTTTTTTTGCGAGAGAAAACTGAACGAACTAAAAGAAAAACTAAATAATAGATGAAGTACTTAATCCAAAATTTTTTGAATAAATTTTTAGGTAATTAATTAATTTGTTTTATAATGATGATTTATCGTATTTATTTTTTTGAAGAAAATTATTTTATAGATATTGTTTTTTTTTGAAATATGTCTAGTGAGATTTTTGATTTTCTTTAATTTTAAGGAAATTTAATATTTTGGAATTATTGGATCTTTCTTCAAGGCAATACCCAAACCAGATTCATCGAAAATTCAGTATCACTCACTACTCACTCACCAGCTCATGAATTATTTAAAAAACTCTATGAATTTTGTTTAAATACGATTAATGAATAGCCAGAAATTATTTTTTTAAATCATAAAATTTTTATTCATTAAATGAGGATACATTGGATTTCACCATACTTCATCCACAAATGCTGCAGAAGATGTTAATAAAATACTAGACGTTTCATTGTGGACAAGAATAAATTTAGCGAATACTCTGAAAAAATTTATTCCATTAATCAATCATTTAAAAAAATTATGACATTTATTATATAAAAATCCAACTATCACAGTATCTACAGTCATTCCGCCTGATTTTTTTAAAAAAAAGTAAATTGGAACAATTTCCGTCTCTTCAAACAATCAATTCATATTAGATTAAATTCAATATTAATTGACAGATTATTTCCGATTAATTATTAAATGGATCAACGAAACCAACACACTGCATCAGGTCGCTACATTATCTTTACTATAGAAAGTAAAGATGAATTTACAACCAATAAACTTCATGGGATAAATCTATTTCTTTATAAGAATATTCCATTAGAGGAGAAATTTTGTAGTTAAATCAATAATAAAAATGTAATTATAGGTAGGTCTCATAACCCCTTGTTAATTACTAATTACTGTTGGTGGTCATAGTCCCATTTTTATGGGTATTTAATTATTTATATATTATAAGATTTATAACTTTTATGATCTATTAACTCAAAATAACATCCTCCGGCACATCGGTATTTTGAAGAATATACTAACCATTAATACCATAGTGTAATTTTTATTAACACAAATCTGGATTACACGTAAAAAAAAAATTTTTTTGTGATTATTAGGACGTTAGAATGATATTAAGTAATATCATCAATTGCTTTTTGAACCTCAATTCTACATCCAAAAATGTTTTTGCCGCGATGACAGCGAAAAAAGAAAGCCACCATTTGGTAAAGATTGAAATTGATTTACATAAAAAATTGCAACTCGAAAGAATACCCGATCAAAAGATCTTTTGGACATCATGAACTCGATGTGCTGTTAACGCCATTGATCCTTCTTTTTCACCAAAACCCTACTCTTTTCTTCAATCTTTTATTTTTCATGAGAAATTTTTAATAGGGATTAAAAGCATCAACAGCTTTTATTGTTTTTACTTTATATTCACCAGAAGTATTTTTAATTTTTTTTTTTGGACATTTGTACAATTCACGAACTTCTTGTTCAAAAATTAGAATCTGTAATGTTCTCAAGTGATACACGGTTGATTTGTCAGTCTGGAGTTTCGATAAAAACGTTTTTTTCTTGAATTTCAGAAGTTGATTTAGGAGTATCGTGAGTAATAGTGGTAAAATAAAAATTGAAACCTTGGAAATCTTCAAGAAAGGTGAAGAGCACTTGCGCTAGTAAAATCAAGTTTGATAAAGTCGTGTTTATTAACACGCTTTTGAAGCATTTTTTAGCTTTTAACACTGATAAGATCTTTATAAAAGAAGTAAAGGGAAAATAGTAATAAAAAAATGCTTTTATATAATAAAATATACTTATTTCAGTGAATCAGAATTTCAATATTAAAATAAACTGTTTTATTACGAGCGTTAAACTTTCATTATTTTTCATGGCTGCGCCAAAGTAAATGATATTCATGGATTCCGTAAAATATTTGCCAAGATTTGCCAAGACTTGTAATTAATTTGTGCGACTCAAGAAACATATTTTAACGGCGTATCTTATGATATAAGAAATAATGTCTGTATTTTTGCCAAGCTTTTGTACATCAAAATATAAAAAGACCCGGAAAAAACTTTCAAAAATAAATTAACAATTAACTTTTTTTTTGTTTTGTTTCTCCTGTTTTTTGCGATCATCAAGAGAACATCCTTAGCTGATTTCCTAATAGTCAATAGTCATTTGTAATACAGTCCTTTTTCCTCAAGGAACCACAATTAAATTAAAGTCGAAGAAGCTACTTTTCTTATTTAATTCACATTACCTTTTATTTACAATTCTGATCATGCACAAATAATAAAGGATTCCCTTTAGTATTTTTCTTTCGCTTGATGACTTGATGTTAATGTGATACAGAAACTAGATATTATCAAATTTTACAACACCTGTTCTACAAAAAAATTCTGAATTTAATGGACAATATGATATGGCTTAATAATAACTTCAATATTATTAAAGGAGGTACAAAATTTTCCAGATCGTTACCTTGCTGCAATAGATTAATGTGATTTATAAAGTTATTGTTAACTCATCGAATTATTGTTAGTGCTAAATCCAGAATTGATATAGGATCTTTGTTTGGTTTGCTGGAGCATTCAATATTTGCAGTAGCTGAGTTGAATTTCCTTCTGTAACACCATGGTCCGTGGTAAAACTGCGCTAAAGAGGTTCAAGGTTCAATAAGTATCAAATAAATGTATCAGAATTAATAACGAGTCAATTATAATTAATTATACACATCATGATCCCTTAATTTAATGTTGGATATTAATTCCGTCGATTTATCGCATTTCTTGAATGACAAGGAAGAATTTTATTAATAAACAACTATACCTGTTCTTGCACCTTGATACTGTGCCAATTGTGGTGCGATGATAGTTCCTCATGTAAAATTTTTTACATTCCGATGTCTTTAATATTTAATTTTTTTTTCTGGCATGGAACTATATTGATCAATGGTTACAAAATCAATGGAACGTGAACGCACGACAACCATATACAGTCTATACTGTATCTATATCTTTGCGTATGATATTGTTAGAAATTTCGAAATTTTCGCTTAATATTTCACAATTCACATATCATCTATTCAGTTTAAAATTAAATAATAAATTATTGATTTATTGGTATTCACAGATTCTTTATAAAGGAAAAATAATTGTATCAATTTTATTATAATTTCAATTCTTTTTGGAATATTTCTTATAAGACAATTATAAACATTTTAATACCAAAACATTTTACTTTCAAGTTAAAAAAAAATTTCTATGGAAAAAATGTTAAAATCTATAAATATGATTTGCGAAAATATAAGAAAAAAATTTAACTTGAATCATTAAGAATTAAGAATAATAAGATTAGAAGTAATATGGTAAATAAATTTATCAATGCAATACAAAATACAAAGTAAATTAATTATATGCAAAGAACTAAAGTGTTTGATTTTTTTTAAGCAGCAACGAGATCACCAGTGGCACAACCTAAAATTTCGCCAGTTTGATCCATAACCTGAACTTGAATACTATTAGGTAAGGTGGCTGGCATTTGAACACTTTGTGTGAAATCTAAAGTAGTTTCTGGACACGTTACTCCTTCTGAAGAGCAAATATCAGTAGAAATGGGGTCACCTTCGACCGCATCAGTATCATCAAAAAATGTAATAACCGTTTGGGCACCTGTGTCGACAGGCATTGTTCCGGTAATAGTAAACGTAGTGAGTTGGTCAGCAAGTGGAGGATCAGGTGAAAGTGCTACAGTGATTTGGGGTGAACCATCAGCACATGGTCCAAAGGCAGTATCTCTCTTAGTAAGTTTATGTGGAATGGAATTAACCATTGAAAACGTAGCCAAAATGACCATAAAAATCAAAGATTGCTTCATGATTTCTTTTATTTATTTTTTTTTTTTCTTTGATGTAATAATTAAAAAACTTTTTTAAATGTTTTTGGTCAGAGTAAATTGAAATCGTTGCCCTTTTATAAGAAATTTGTTGAATTTTTTAAAGAGGTATATCCGTCCTTAAATTTTAATGGATTAAACAAACAAATAATTGGTGTAAACGCCAGCGTTGGTAAAGAGGAACGAAATGAGGAATCTAAATGGAATTTTCGGTATGCGTAACCGCCAAGAATTGTATAGCGTAACATTAATATATTAGTTGTTTTTATTTTTTTTGCAGAGGGATTACGGGACACACCGACTGATTGCATGATATACCGAATTTCTTTCTTTTTTTGCATCGTTGGATCGTCGAATTTGTTTTATTAAAAATTTCCATTTATTACGAAAATTTAATTACACATACTATTTTCGGTTTTACTTTTATTAGTTATTTAGGATAACTCATACCAATCCATATTAGATTGACAATATTTTATATTCCTGAGCTGCAATAAATTTATATTACAATGAATATTTGTATTACTTAGCAAATTATTGGGCTGTCCCAATTTGATTGTTTTTTTATGGTCCCTTATTCCCCCATTCCCTCCTTTACTGTATGTAAGTAAAACGCCCTTCACAAACTAAATTTCCGAAAATCTACTAGTCACGTTAAGCAAAATTTAAATCTTGTTACACATTTTGATTACGTGCATATATATATTTTTTCTATATTTATATTATTAGTTATCATAATACTTTGCACCTTTATAACGTAAATAATTATTATACAAAATTTTCCCTATCCATTTTAAAAAATGTAGGTTTGGATCATATTCGCCAATATTGATTGTTATTGTGCTGCTTTAATTAATTAGGATGTTATTTTAAAAATACATTGGTGCAGATAATTATCTTATACTTTGGATTTACGCTTATTGTTTTTTGACAGAAAAATTTTAGTATTGTTCTGTTCAAATTCAGGGGTTAAGTGATTATTTTTTTTGTATTACGGTAGTTTTTGCTTATTTTACTTTATAAATAATAAAGCGACAGGAACATGGTATGACAATATGTGGGGTTGTATTTCGTCTTAAAATAGATTTTGAAAATCCGTGCGGCATGCGCAATACATTTGCACGTATTCGTATCAAACACGTTTTTTTTTGATTTTCATTAAGCAACATACTGTGCGACAAAATAATTTTTCACCCTGGCGTGAACCTTATATTATTTCGCAGGTCCTTTGTTCACAAAGTTCAGTTCGCATCAAATCAGGAAAACAAACCGCTATTGGAGCTGAGATGATTATGTAGATCTAATGCCGCACAACTTTTTTTTTTCTCATCATCTTCGAACAGTGCATAAAAGTTTTTGCAGAACTGAAGAGAATAAAATATTACTTGCATCATGGAGGAACTATCTATATGAATCTCCATAAGTTTTGATGAGTGTAACTTAAGATTATCAATTATGACTAGAAGTTGACATGTAACTTTATTTTGTATCCAAATCGATGACGCTTATATTATTTAATCGGAACTTTCATTAATTGTAAGCTTATTTGCTTTATAGCTTGGGTGAAATTCTATTTTAGGTTTCAAGACGAGAAGGCGGTTGGTGTAATATAATAGTTAAGACATGTATGTCGGATAAAATAACTTTTCACATTATTATTCATCTAATGACACAAAAGTATTCCTGAATTTTGTTGATATATTTATAAACTTTTTTCAAACAAGGCTCATTCTTAAAAAAGTAAACTCGCTGGACAAATATTTCAATACATTGCCATCACTTCTTTGTCTCTTGCTAATATTATTGCTATAAATCTAGATAGTTGCTAAATGTCATCATATATTACGAATTCTTTAATGTACAAATAAAATATATTTGCCATTTTTTTTTACATGATAATTAATTTTGATTTTTTTTTCGGAATGAGGATTAATTTATTTGCTTCTTTCTGGTCGTATTATAATTTTTATTCTCGAAATTTCTTAATGAAAAAAAGATTGTCAATCTTTACATATACATATTAGTATGAATAGTTAAGTTCGGATTTTCGTGACGTGATTAACGTAAATATCAAAATCATCAAATGAACAAAAATTAAACTAAACTAATCAAGTATACCAAAACAAAACTCTATCATAGTTTTACAAAAAATAAGATCCATTTCGGTTGAACCATTTCCGAAATTAAGCCCCCCCCCCCCGAAATAACCACCCTTACCAGAATTATTGAGGCTTGACCTGCGTTATGACGAGCTCAGCCAGCATTATGTGCAAAAACGGGAGGCTTAATTTTGTTAAATCATGGTAATTTATAAAGAAGTTACCGATCATCAGATACTGTATTTCAGAGATACTGTACTAATATGCTTTGTCACCGATTTCGTCACAGTCTCAACTAAAGTTTGGCGCAGTGAAAATTAAACCAATATGCTGTAATACTTGAAATAAAATTGTAAAATAGCGTTTAGATTTTTTTAAATTTACAATCTTTATTATTATTTGATCACGCCCTATATTTTTAGTTTGAAGTGCTTAATGACAAGACCGTTACAATTTAAAATTCTGTTGAAGTCAATGGACGATTATTTGATAAACTCTTAAATACGGTATTTCCGTAATTAAACACCCTTTTTTTGAATATAATGGCGGTCATAGACACGAAATAAAAAATGGGCACAAATTTGTACCCCAAAAGCTATTATTTGAATAAAAGATTAAAATTAATTGCTGCGATTGCTGTTCAAAATTTGTATATTAGCAAGTATGTAAAAGCTGGAAAGACAAAACAAATATATATCAATAATAGAATTCAAAATTGATTCAAAAGTTGACTCGCGAGTTGATTTCTAAAAAAAAAAATGAAAAAGCAAAATTAATAAAACAAAGAATCTAAAAAACACCATCTAACGAAACTTTAAGAAGTAATAATGAATAAAAAATGCTATCTAATTCCGAATTCTAAAAAGAAAAAGGAAAAAAAATAGAGATCAACCCGTATCAACCCGAGATTATTGAATTAATAAACTTTTCATTCTCGAAAAATTACGTATTTCATGGGGGATTGTGTTGCAAATGTATTCATTTTAAATATATGAACAACAATAATTAAGATGACGATATTAATAATCTTATTCTTCTTTCAAGGGGCGAAAAATTCTTGTCCTCCCTCATAATCCAGAATTACAACAATAACAAACCGATGTCATCCAAATAAAGTTTCCAGTTACATTCTTTGCCGGTAGCCGCCGATCTTATCAAGATACTCGTCGTAAAATAAGAAATAATTTAGTTATTTATTTTCTGCTATTATTTAGAAAGTTGAAACTAGGAATACTTGTTATGTCAGTTAATAATGTCTTTAAAATTAAAATGAACTTGTTTAAAAAAAAAAATGAAGTTCAAATAGTCAAATGAAAAAAAAACCAATGTTACAAAATTTGACGGATATGACAAAATATGGAAGTTACACATTCGAGATAGATCAAACTTTATCTTTACCGATCGGGTAAAATCATGCACCTTTGATTTGACAAAAGTTCCCGAGTTAACGAGTTTCACGTAATCTATATATTAATAGAAAAAAAAAAATCCTTTTTAATTGATTGAATTATTTCAATTTTTTTTTTTTTTTGCTTCACGCGAACAAGTGGTTTAATTTCGTTCTTTTATAAAATTATTTAAATATTAAAATAATAAAATCAGAAAAGACAAAAAGTTAATGATAACTGATAAAGTTTTAATTTATGACTCGAGTAATGTATTCTTTTGAGAATTTTCTTTGCATAAAAAAAGACAATAGCAGTTTCATTAAGATAGATCACGAAAATTCTTTTTCGAAATTATTTGATTTCTTGTGCGTAACAATTAAATATCTTATTATTTTAGAAAATGTGTTTGACTAAACAAAATACAGCATACGCAAGATTGTCCTTTGTACTTCATCATCTTAAGATAATCTGAACTTAATCTTAGTTAAAAGCGATCCCAAAAAATTACACGTTAAAGTCCCTCTTTCTTTCACCCCCAAATTACCTTATAAAGTCGTTCAATTCCAATAATTTTAAATTCATCCTTGGATGAAAATTTATAAATATGAATTCCTCTAAAACTTTTGCCATCCTCTTTATCTTTTTCATCGTTCTCATATCTTCCGCAAATGCCCATATAGCATTTGTCAATCCTCCATTCAGAGGAAATAACGCTGAAAGAATGAAAGAATATCCTTGTGGTGGTTCTAATGAAGTAAACACTACTGCCATAACTGACTTTCCTGTTACAGGTGAGAATTCTTAAATGTTTATTTATATACGAGTTTTTTAAAAGTTAGAATAGTTTTTACGTTGATTATGACACAAAAAAAATAATAATTTTTGTATTTTTTTTTTTTATATTAGATGGTCAAGCTACGGTTAACATTGGACATGGTGATGGTATTTTGACCTTCAACTACGCTCCCGATTCTAATAGTACTTTTCAATCTGTTTCAGGTATAAATAAATGAATATTTTTAATTTTTTAAAAGAATATGCTTAAAAAATAACGAAATTAATTTAAACATTTAAATTTTTTTTTATTGTACAGATAATGTTACAGTTGCTGTTGCTGAAGGTGCAGGACCAAAACCTTATACTGCACCAATTAATCTCTCTAAAGCTGGTGCCAAAATCGGAGATCAAGGTGTGCTCCAAATTATTTTCATTTCAGGAGAAAATTTTACGTACCAATGTGCTGATGTCAAGATCGTGAACGCTAAAACCGAAGCTAATGGCGATGCATCATTTGTTGGTATCTCTGAAATTGCTTTCTTTATAATCGGTTTGACATCTTTTGTCATGGCTAATTTATAAAATTTTTAAAATTTATTTTAATCACATGTAAATTATTATATTATATAATTGTTGCTCAACTGTCAATAATAATTAAATAATAAATTTGTTATCATTGACACAATATTTAAAAATCTGAGACGTCATCACGTTAACGTCAACGAGCGTGTACAAAATCTCGCAATTTTCACGATACTTTATGATTTATTGATTTACCCACCAAATTTTCTTCCCACGTGACTTTGGCCAGCATTATGGCATTAAGAAATTAACCATGTGAGTTATGTGACAAATAATGTGCGACAAATATTATGTCCCAGAACTCCTGAAAAAATGAAATGCGTAGGTGTGACACGAGGTGACAAATATTTTACTATATAAACGTGGGGAAATTTGGTCGTAAATAATTTATTTAATTATTTTTGAGAAATTAAAAAATTAAATTCCGAGATAACTATTGATTAAGAATCCTTTAAAATTTTCAAGGGTTATGATCAGGAGATATTATTAATTACTAAACAATTGTTATACAAAAATGATTGATGGTACTATACAGCGGTAATCACATTCGTAAATTTCATTTATATTAATATTTTTAAAACAAACACGTTTTTGCCAAAATTAACCTTTAATAAAGTTTTGTAAGACGTAAGCTAAACTCAAGATGTAATCCTAAACTTTATAAGTTTTGAAAATATACAATTATGTGTTTATGATGCAAAATCAAAACTTTTCGCATAAACTTCTTCTGTGTGGCATACCATTTGTTGTTCATTCATTTTATTAATCTGATGAGGTTACCGATGTATTCGTAACCATTTATTATTAAATCAAATAATATAATCAACTTTAGCAAAAACAAAATTTGTCACTCATAATAAAAGTAGAATATGACTCATCATGAGTAAAATTATGTAATAATTAAAGTATGAAAAAATTCAAATGTATAGTAAAAATTCCAGGTATTATGCATTGCACATCAAAATTCACCATAGTACCTATATTAGAGGAATACGCTTATTTTTATTTTTTATTTTTATTTACGCGGAGTGCTATCCTATTGTAAAATTGTACATGTATCATAAAAAATTATAAAAACTAATCTGAACATAAAATTCCTTACTTTTTTATAAAGAACACGTACTCACTCATGCGAGGTAGAAAAAGAAGAAAAACTATCTAGATAATTAATTCTGGTAAAGAAAAAAAAAAAAGAAGAAAAAAAAATATAAAATTGTTCTGTGTTATTAAGTGGACTACGATGCTGTGACGGTGTGAGTATTCATGACCCGGGTTTACCGGAGAATTGTACGACGGGATGTTTGAAGAAGATTGAGATTGTTAGACGATTTGTGCGATTTTTATAAGAATTAGATGCCTTGTGTGTTTTGAACCATGTCGATTTGGTCTTTTGTCTAACTTGTTTTGTTTTTCCCATTCTTTGAAAGTAAGATGTCGATCATAGAATTGTAATTCGGTTTTAATGTATTTTTTGAAAAGGTTACTGGTTGTGATTGGAATAAGATTGTGGATCAAGAGAGTAAGAGACGCAGGATAGTTGTCTTCTCGGGAGTCTATAGTTGTAAAGATGTGAGATGTCCAATGCTTCTGTATCTGAGACGATATCATCTATAAGTTTGTTTTTGTTAGAGAATTCGGATATGATGTCTATGAGTAATTCTATGTAATTAATTAATGTTTAACACGTCAATATATTGCGCCCTACTATTTATTTTATTTTTTATTTTTAGAAAAAGCATGCAAAATAATAAGCGTGCTACAAATTTCTGGTATGAATAAATATACAGATAGAAGAAAAGGAAGTAGACTACTCTATTAATTATGTCTAGGATGTCCCCGAGCTGCAGGCCTGCATTCCAGTCCAAAATACCCACATACGATGAAAATAAAAATTTTGTCAAATTTTATTCAATCGTATGTCAGCTGACAGTTTACGCACACCATGATTAATTCTGGTCAAGCTTCTTAAGGCGTTATAAAATTGGCCAATAATTTAAGACGCAAGACGGCTTTAAAAAAATCATTAACTGGCCAATGTAACATCTTTTATTCATATAAATTTAAATAAAATAATTTAATATTAAATTGTTTTCATATATTTATACATTTAAAATTTCGTTATATATTTTGACTTTAAGCATAAAAGTAGTGTATTAAGAATTTCCAAATAGATAAATTAATATTCTAGTAAACTCGAACTTGTTGAACTTGGCTCTTCAATAAGTTCAATACACCACTGAAAATTATAAAAAATATTAATTAGTAAGTAATAAAAAAAAAATCAATTTATATTTATAAATAATGAAATACTTCATACATCATCATTTGGCCCTATTCCATTATCATGACAAGAAACCTCCTGATAAGTATCTGCTCCAATAGAAACTTGAGAATCATGACCACGTAAAAATTCATAACGATCATTAAATTTTCGATTCCTAATACGAAGAGTAATAATATCATTTGACTTTAAATATCCCTGATAATTTAATTTACCAAAGTCAAATCTCCAATCAATATCATTGTCGTTGTCTTTTTTTATATTACAACTCACTAAAAAAAAAATAAAATAAAATGTATTAATATTATACTTAATAAATTATAGATAAATAAATTATATTCAACTATTTAATTACCTTCTGTAAATTCAGATGGAGATTTATAATAATTATCTACCCTATTACTACTGTAGCTATATCGAACTCCAAGAAACTTATCAAATTGATGTTGTAAATTTATAACAGTATCAGCAGTAGCGAAATCTTTATCAAATTTAATTTTCCATAAAGATAATCGATCAGGTTCTAAACCGCCTATAAAAATCTTAAAAAAAAAAAAAGTACAAATTAATTATAAAAATACAATTAACGAAATAAATAAAATAAAAATTACCATTTGAGACTTGCTTCCAGTCTTATAACGTAAATTTTCAATTGTACTTAAATATTTTCCTGTAGCAACATGTTTTAAAGCTACAATAGATCCATTTTTAATATCGACACTAATTTTTGGTTCAATTAAAAGATTATTAAACCTTAAAATAATATCATTTAAAGAATCAAATTCATCATCATTTGTTTCTTTTAAGAATTTATTTTTAAAAGTGCATGAAAGTGTTTGAACAAAATATTTCTTTAATTCTTCTAAATCTGTGATTTCAGCATTACGACAAAGTTTACGAAATGTACCAATAAATTTTGACGTATCCCCTCCTACATTTTCACTTTTATATCTGAGTGCTTGTAATTTTCTTTTATTTGTATTTTTAAATATTGTAAAAGAAATATCTGCTTTTAATACATCAATGAGCTCATTTAAAGAAGTTATATCACTAGGAATATAAATTGTAGAATCAACCATCATTTTTGCAAATTTGATGATATCTTTACTTTCGGTAATTTGTTTAAGAAAACAATATGTTTTAATTTGGTTTAACCATTCATTTGGATGAATATTTCCATCATATAATTGAGGAACCATTTTTATTTTTATTTATTTTTTTTATAAGATAGAAGAGATTTTTTTTTTTTTTTTTTTAATAAATGAAGATACCAAGACAGCTAAATGGCGTTTAAATATTTCATATTCTTGTTTTCTTACAGGATTTTTTATTACTGTAGTAATACATATGCAAGTAGACAATCCCAAATATGCAACAACATGAGCTACATTTGTCAAACAAATTATTAGACAAAGAACTGCTTGACGGCAGATCAATTATTAATTTTACAATATTAGTTTATTAAATTTAATATATTGACTAGAAAGAAAAAAATGGATTAGAAAATTATATAAAAAATTATTTTTGCGCAAGTTATTATAATATTCAAATATAGAAATTATAAATATTATAAATATTATACGAAAAAAAAGTCTTCCATTCACTAAAGAAATAAAAATTTTATCAATATGTCGATCTCTTTTTTTTCCAAGGATTGTAATTTAATTTATTTAAAAAAAAACGTAATAACAGTATAAATATACAAAGTTATAATAAAGATAAAAAGAAACAACTGTCTGGAATAAAATCTAACGATCATTATTAATAATTTCAATACTTTTATTCTTTATTTTTTTTATCTTTGATATTTACTAAAATCTCTTTGAAGAAAGAAATCTTATAAAATTTGAAGATTTAATTTAGTGATGGCAACGGTCACGGTCATTAACCGGTCATAACCGTGATATCGGTCGGTCAAAGGCCTCTGACCGACCGTTTGACCGACCGTTTGACTGACCATTTTAATCAAATAACAAATATTTTGATAATTGCATTAAAATGTTTAAACCAGTTGCATTGGTAAACCAAACAGTTAAATTCGGTAACTCCAGGGATCGGTTAAGTGATCAGTCAAAGCGGTCGGTCAAGACGGTCGGTCGATCAAAGGTTCATAACCAGTCATAACCGACCAATGACTGACCGTTGCCATCCCTAATTAAAATAAAGTTTATATTAAAAAGTGCAAAATACTTGGCAAATTTTAATAATAAAAAATTCAAATTTGATTAGCAATATTTTAATTCGTTTTTGTATTGTTTATTAGTTCATTTATTAAGATTTAAGACAAAACATTTTTTAAAACAGTCTCACAAACTGTACCTCAAGAAGTGCTTATACTTGAAACGGGAATAGATCTATAATTAATAGAAAAAGCTGGAGAAATTATGCTAGATACTGTCACTCTATACATTTAAATTTATTCATATTAAAAAAGAAATAAATTGAAAAAAACCACACCCAAATCAATTAACTAACATTAGTAGTGTGCAAGAATTCTGTATTAGCGATTGAGTTATTTTTGATTTGGTATAAAAAATAAAGTAATTGATATGTTATACGTCATAATAATTATTCAAATCATACAGCATTGAACTATTTGAATAAACAAACTAATTTATGAAATTATTGTATAATCAAGTTTTATTACAGTAAGTGTAGTTCTTTCAAAATTCAAAAATCCGTATCTTTAATTTTGTAAGTAATATAATTACATTATCTAAATTGGGAATTATGACAAACAGATCTCAGATATTTTTATAAAATCAAAGCATTTAAATATTTTATATTATTTTATGGTAAAAATATCAAGCATGATTATAATAAGGCAATTGAAATTATCAGAGGAAGGAAATAATTAAACAATAAATAGATTGGTTAATTATTATCTATGAATGTTGTCGTGATATTATAGATGAAAAAGGGTTACTATTCAAATTTTATGCTTTAAATTTCGTATTTTATTTTAATTTCTAAAAAAGTAAAGTTCTCATTATTTTTACCTAATATTAGGTTCCGATAATTAAGATTATGTTTGATTTTAAAATCAGAAAGTTAATTAAACAAAAAGAAAATAAATAAAGTAAATACTCGACTTTATATCTTCCAAGAATTTCATTTCATTACTGAATTTTACTGTATATTAAACTATTTCATGACATGTACAAACTAGAAATAACAGAAAGTTTCACATGAATTTGAAAATAATAATTCTTGGTTAAATTACGCTGTATATACTGGATTTAATTTTACTAACCAGTTATGTATCACAAGCTACAAGATCATTTTTATTATTATATATAATGGTCGAGAATAAACTTTTGCTAAAATTATCTTGAAATTTTAGATGGGATATTTACAATTAAATTACCAAATATTTTATCAGAAATTTTTAATTATCTTGGAGGTGGGAGGCTTTCTTTGGAAGAATATGATACTTTAGATATAATTAAAATATTATCTGCTACTAGTGATTAAAAACAAATAAATTGGATGGAACAAAATTTTTATTTGATATATGACAATGAAGTTCACATTAAGAGTGTTTACATATTATTTCTTTTTCTATTTACCAGTAATATAATAAAATATTAAATATATCAAGATCTTTGTCAAAGTTAGTTTCAAATAAAGAGACTACTTGATAAGTTCAATACACCACTAAGAATAAAATTAAATATTTTAATATGAATGATAGTAAAAATTAATAAAAAAAAAATATTAATATAATAAATGTACCTCATCAATTCCACCAATTCTATTTTCATGAGTGAAAACTTCTTGATAAATATTATTATCAATCTCAAAATTAATTTCATGACTACGTAAAGTTAAAATTTTTATGGTTTTATTCTCATCAAATGACATTTTTAAAAGGACGTTATCATGTGATTTTAAATAATTTCTTTCATTCTTAATATGTTGTAAAGTCCAAGTTAAACATTTGTTATTACAACAAGCTAAATTCATGAAAATAATTTTAATAAGAATATACATTATAAACTTTTTAAAAATATACCGTATTAATATAAATCTACTAACCTTTATAACATGCAGTGTTTGAAGATTCATCATAATAGACAGATAAATAATTATTAGAATAAAATTTATGCCTCAAAGTAATAGAATTTTCACATGCTTTTAAATTTGTAAGATTATTAGCATTAATGATCCATAAAGCATCATTATTCAAGACAGGATCTCCACAATAAACCTGAAAATATACATATATATTTCAATAATTAAAATATAATGATATAAATAAATAAATATATATATATAAAATATACAAACCACTTGATTATTAGATTTATAATATTTTTTATTACAGCTAGATAAATATCTTCCCGTAGCAATATGTCTTAAAGCTACACATGAATTACTTTCAATCATTCTTGGATAATCTGATACAAAATCATCAAATTCTTTAATTAATTCATTCATAGAATTAACATGTAATTGAATTTCTTTAAATGGACCAATGAAATTACTAGGTAGTGACTGAATAAAATATTTCTTTTGTTCTTCCAAATCAATAATCTCAGCATCACGACAAAGAGATCGAAATTCCATTATAAATTTTGATATATCATTATCAATTTGATATTTTAATATTTGTAATTTTCTTTTACATAAATTTTTAAAAATTGAAAAAGAAATATTTTGTTTTAATATATTATTAAGTTCATCTAAAGAAGTTATATTCTCAGGGATATTAATAATGATTGATTCTTCAATCATTGTTTTTGCAATTTTAAGCATATCATTTTCTTTTACAATTTTTTTAAGAAAACAATATAAACGAATTTGTCTTAACCACTCATTTGGATGAATATTTCCATCATATTTTGATAGTTTCATTTTTTTTTTTTAAAAAAAATAAAAAAAAAAAATTAAGAAAAGTTGAAAAGTAAACTTAATAATTTAAAAAGGTTCGATCGTTTATATTTAAACAGGTTAATCCGGTTTATTGCAGGATTTTGCAGAACTGCCTATTGCATGAAACTACTGTTGTGTTACAGATTTACAATAATCAAAGATTTCATTAATATTATGTATCAAATATCGTGTACAGTACATATGTAACAAACAATTAACCTATATAAAGTTATATATCAGTTATTGGGTGGGGTAAAAATCGGTCGAAGAAGGACTATGCGATATTGTGCGGAGATCCAAAAATATTGATATTTTACCAACATAAAAAAATATCGGTTTATTGATTTCGCATAGTAGAGGTTAGAATCAGTTGTGTTTTTGAAAACTGGGTTTAACCCAATAAACCAATCATATTGCGTCAAACGCGTTTTACACAAACCGATTTGTGCATCCAAATTATGAAATTTTCCTGTGTCGTTAATTCAGGCCAAATCCATAGTACTGGCGATAATTATAAATAAATTTTTAGAAATTATGAAGAAATTATTTATATGAAATTATCGAGAAATCATGAGCAATTATGATAAATTATGATAATTTTCGAGGCAGCACTATGGATTTTGGCAGTTACACAATTTCCCTATTTAAAATTTTACAGTCCCGTTTTAAACGCAAACCAGTCGCAAACTGGGTTTCGTAACCTGAGACTGGTTGACCCAAATTGTACAGAATTACAGAAACCCGGTTGGAACTGGGTCTAGAACTGGTTCCGACCTCTATCGCATAGTCACTAATAGTTTGACCAATAATAGTCTTTATTATGCGAAAGACAAATGAAAAGAAAATAAACCTTTTTATTTAAATAAGATTAGTCAAATGATTTCCTTATATACAAGGCGTCAACGTACTGAAAATTCTTCAGAAGTAAATAACGAGTTAAATTGTAATATTTTTTTTT
>QKYT01000161.1:0-12618 GCA_003550305.1 Glomus cerebriforme | reverse complement strand
CTATGCACAATACAAACTAAATGTTAAATAAAATCAATAAAATCGATTAAGTCGCAATTACATAATCCGGTATTGCGCAAAATTTATTAAATTACAATGTTACACAGTTACACCCATTTCGAACATTACACCAATTCCGAACATTACACCCATTCCGAACATTACACCCATTTCGAACATTATACCCATTCCGAACATTACACCAATTACAACGATCCGGAAAATTACGTAAATTACTTACAACTTTTTCGACATACGGTTACAACTTTACAACCTGTTACAACTATTACGGAGACCAACACTAACTCACAACCAACCAAGATATAATAGAAAATAACGTGATACTTCATTTTCAAAACTTAGGCTGCCCATCTAACACGACACACTACAATTTTTAAGAATTACAGGACTTACTCCTAGAATGGCAACCCATTTATGACAAAAAACCATATATTAAAGACGATTGGTATAATGAACTAATGTCTCCTATTTCCTTAACAGAACTCAAAAAAACTTTATCATCACTTCCTAACAATAAAGCTGGTGTCCCCTCAGGCATCAAATATGAAGATTTAACACACTTAGATGAATACACGTTAAACTTCATCACCAAACTATTCAACATTATTATATCGCACAAAACACTCCCAACGGAATGGTCTAAAACACTTCTATTTCCAATACTGAAACCAACTGAAAGACTGGGAATGTAATATTAACAACACACGTCCCATCGTATTATTGGAAACGCCCAGAAAACTACTTATCAAACTATTAATAAACAGACTTAATAGTATATTTTCAACATTCCCCATCCTCGAACCTAACAATCAAGCTGGATTAATAGGTCATTCTACACTAGAACCCGCTATTAACATTCATCATATTATTGAACAACATAACTTAGGGAAAAAATCTCCATTATGGATCAGTCTGCAAGACCTTTCGAAGGCATACAACAGGGTAGACACATCATTGCTAAGAATCGCAATGTTACGACTACGAATCCCATTAAAATTTACCAATATCATCATCAAACTCTTTCAAGATCAGAAAAACAGAATTATCCTTCATCAACACCTAAGCTCACCATACGACGTTCGCCAAGGCATAGATCAAGGCGAGGTCATATCGCCATTACTATGGATAATATACTATGACCCAATATTTACCATGATTAATAATTTACCTAACCCGCTCACAATCTCCACAACGAAATTCTGCGACATAATAAACCCCAACTCTTTCCAAACCTTGTCCTATTCATTACTGATAATAGGCTATTTAGACGATATCACTTGGTTCAGTAACTCCTTGATGGGTTTAGAACTACTTTTTAATGAAGCCAATAAATTCTACTCATTCGCCAACATTAAAATCAATGTTGACAAATACAAACTTCTTACCAACGACGTTTCATACCACAACACCTCATAACTTATTAATATTAACAACAATCCTACCACTATACACATAGGCCCCAAATCCACTACGGAATGTATTTTAGGATACTATATAAATGCCAGCAATTCAAACAAAGGAACAATCAACAAAGCCTCTCAAATCATCCATTACAATCATATTTTCTTAGGAAAAAGAGAATTTCCCACAAACACGTATCATATATTATCAATAAAGTAATCTTTCCCAAATTAGAATATATACTAACTTTCACCTTTCTCACACCGTCGCAAATCACCAAACTCATGGAACCCTTAAAAAGAGTATTTAAACACCGCTTAAAACTTCCCCTATCCATATCCGACACGTCTATCCACAATGATATTTTTCCATCCATACTTAATTTAGACACTTTACAAACCATTTCACACCTCCCTTTATACAATTACATTTTAAATAGCCTCCAATTAATTCAAATAGCTAGACAACTAATTAATAATTTGCAACTTGATTTATGGCTACCCTGGTGGCCATCACTTCAAGATCTTCTTAACATAGATCAAACTAAATACTTACCTTTTACTTCCTTCACTAAAGGTTTAATACGTTTCGCTCATATGGGTTTTACTTTCACTCCAAACTTCAACACGGTCATCAGAGGTAGCTCCTCCCCCCATTGTTAACGCAATTCAATTCAACTGACCCACTCTCCAAAGTTGGAAAAAACGTTTAATTATGTTTGAAGACCAACTAATCAATATAGATGGTATTTATATCAAAGAATGGCACAAAATTAATGTCAACCCATTTGACCGTTCAGAAAAATTGCCAGGAAGACAACCGCACTGGTATCAACGATATATTGATACCAAAACCACAGGATACAACAAAAATTTAACCATTCCTATAAACGTTAATTGTTGCCATCTTCCTTCCCACAAACTGCCAAAAATATCTTCACTATACCACTATCGACCAAAAAATGAATGGACCTCATACTGGCATGCACCCACATCACAAGTTATCTTTGGCAAATCCATTGAACAACACAACGACCTGTTCAGTCCTAGTCTAACTTACATAGAACATTAGATTCATAATCCTCCTCCTAACTTTACACAGTATGGCACGCCTAAAAAATATCCCCCCATTTTAACACCCTGCCCTGGCTGTTCCCTACATATCCCTTTCTACAGAGACTTACGTCCCAAATGCGTCATTGTGGCGCCTTCTTTACACGTACATTGTATAAAAATGAGGCCTAAAGATTACATTCAATCACATCTCCCACATATCCCTTATCCCAAATATGTTATACTGGATTTCCCTATTCACGTGCTCAGAGTTTTATTTTATAATTTTTATATTCACTCCATAGGTTTACCTTCACAAATTTCCATCACTCGTCATTCCCCCAATATAGACGTATCGATCAATACACACTCTAACACCCCCCACCACCTTATTTCACATTTAATAGTGGGATATCAACCTACCATTGATCAACTTATTACTTGTCATTCCTCATTCAGCAATAGATCTACATTCACATTCTATACGGATGGCTCCGTATCAAATATCGGCACGTTATCATGCATTTCGGGCATAGGCTGGCTTGAAATTAATAACACCAATAATATAACGTCTTTTCATGGCAAAGTTTCGCACCATGCTTTGTCTACCAGAGCAGAAATTTTTGCTATCTTCACAGCCCTTATAACGTTACCCTCCAACGCTCACGTTGATATTTTTACTGATTCACAATGTTCCATTTCCAGTTTCAATAGAATTCTAAATCCTTTAACATCCCTTCGCTAACTACAAAAGATGCCCAATTTCCTCATCTGGCAGGCCATCAAACATATAATTTCTATTAACCATTTAACGGTTCACCTCCACAAAGTTAAATCTCACTCCAATAATTTTTACAATGACGCCGCTGATGGATTAGCCAAAGAAGGGGCTTTACTCCCCGACGCTATCCATCTAAACTTCAAAAACTTACCCAATAATTCCGTCACCTTAATTTGGAACAATATCGGTCCTCTTGAACGCCCTTCTCATAGATGAATGACCGACCTTTATGCCGCTAAGGCATTTAACAACCTTATCAATAGCCCTAATATTTCACCCTTACTTAAAAAATGCATTTCTGTCCGCATTGACTTTTTCCTTATGAAAAAATGGCTCAACTACAACCCATTTTCTTCCACGACTTCTTCTACATTAAGTTCCTATATTTCCTATAAAATTAAATCATTCTTGTCTCTTTTACCCACACTTGATTTATTACAATGAAATTACCGAAATGTTTATCCTACTAGTCCCATTCCTTGCCCTTCCTGCAATATGACCTTAGACTCAAATGATCACATCCTGCTATGTCCGGTGTATTCAATGCATCTTTTAGACGCATTACATACATACGAAATCTCCCTTCAACACTTCCTTTACGACATACAACCCATGCAAGGCACCCTTCCATTAATGGACATTAACTTCTGGATCTCACAACTCCCTCTTTTCCATTCATTGTACCACAGTTCCATTCATGACAATCTAGAGCTAATATTGCTTGCTCATCAATTCATCTCTCAAAGTTTCGATGACCTCTTCAAAAAAATATTTCCTAAAAAGAAACAACGTCTCCAACATTTGTTGGATTTTCTCCATTTTTTAATCTCAGACATCCGCCAAGTAACTTGGATCGCTCATTGCGAAGCATACTCAACATGGGAAAAAGCAAATAACGTCTCTCAACGCTCTAAATGACACTCGAAACATCATAAATCATGCAAACGCACTCCTGCCTCTATACACCGACCTACAACATCATCGCCACATCCTACTTCGGTCAATCCTGTTTTTGACCCTCAACTATGGTTCATTTGGGCCTCTTCAAATTTTTTACATTCCGGCGCTTGGTCGGATCATAGATCCACGTTTTTATATTTTAATTATTTAAATTCTAATAGACAACAGTTCATTTCTTCTTTTAATTTTTACACTTTATCTCATCCTTTAATTTTAGATAGTTTCAATTTACTTTCATGATGCACATAGGTTTTACCTATAAATTTTTTTTATAGGCATAGACAGTCCATTGACTGGCGTATTACGCTGTCAGGGGCTCAGTTACTCTTCCACAGTAGTTTTAGAATTGGTCAACTTCTTTAGAATTTTTATCAGTTTTAGCTACTATCAATTTGTAATGATACTGTACTTCTCCTTAAAATAAAATAAAATAAATAAAATAAACCTTCTGTTTTCATTTTTCTATTTATTCTAGAGATGAATTTTTTCAAGGTGTGAAATTCTATTCATCATATATTATTCGTCATATCCCTAATTTTGGCCAGATTTCATAATGCCAGTCAGAGTATCCTTTTTTGGATTATACTACATTATACAATCCAAAAAAAGCAATTTTATTTCTCTCAAAAATCAAATTTTGGGTTATATTAAATTTCCAAAAAGACAATTTTATTGCAGATCATTTAATTCTGGCCAGAATTATGACCCCGTATTTAGACACCCTGTGTACAAATAGAAATTGTCTTTAAAAAATATTAAAAATTTTAATAATTATTACAGGAAAATCTCATTAATAGATTCTGAAATGAGAATTTCTCATATTTGTACTACAGCCCACTGTCAATCTCTTGCTACTTTTTTTTTTCTTTAATTGGCAAAATGAGAGACATGTTTTTATTTAATTTGAAATAATAAAATTTATATGTTTAAAATATAAATAAAAATAAACTATCTAATATTAAATAAAAACTACTTGTCTAATTAAAGCTCAAGCAGCCCTTTACCAAAATGAATAATGAATAAAACAAAATCATTTTGAAGTGAAAATATCTCCTTCAACTAAATTTAATATATCCCCATTATTATATATATATTCAAATAAATTGTCAGATAAATCTATAAATTAATTATTTTTATAAGTTGTGTCCAAATTTTTGTTATAAGAAAAAATTTTTGTCTTTAAAAAATATTTTTGACTTTTTATCTTTTTCCACTACTATTTCACATCTTTCTTTTCATATATATTTATATATATGAAATTGTATAAATTCAACTAATAATCCTAAAATTTCTAATTGTTCTGATTCTTTTTTAATGTATAATGATATAAAATTAATAATTTAGTTATCAATTATTCCTCGATTATAAAGTATTTTCTTTTGCATAATATAATTTGCATAATATAATTTATTTTTTTTATTAATTAATTAATTAATAATAATCAAAACTCTTTCCACTAAATTTCTGACCACAAAATTTAGCGATGACAAAACACATTTTTATTATTAACTTAATACTAACAATTATTTCTTTATTAATTTACTTCGCACAATTATTGTTTTATTACTAACCCTTACAACATGGAACAACAATTTGCTTTGTTTAAAAATTTTTTGTCCTTCAAAGAACAGAAAAAATTTCCTTAGCTAAACACACTCTTCTTTTAGTTTCTAATTTAGATTTATCCATTGCAAGATTTATTTGCTCTACGGATCCCTCTCACGTTTTGCTTATATGGCTTATTAGAAATCTTTTACAATTTCAGGATGAAGAAATAAAAAATATCAAAGTTTCTTTTTCCTCCTCTGGTTCTTGGAACTATATTATGTCTCCCAAAATGGATACTAATATCAATGTAAACAACAATACGTCATCTAATTATAACGATCACAAAGTATATAGGTATGATGACATTCCGGCCTGTTTAGGTAATATTCCCAGAACTGGCAAGGACCCTCTTCTCGATCACGATAAACAACACGTGAACACTGATCATAATAACACGTCTACTATTAATGCGGTTAATCATAATGTTAACAACAATAACAATACGGAAATGCGTGAGTTACATCCAACTTCACGCGTCAACCCTCATGAAAACATTAACAATAACACTATAGAAGATCATAAGACCTCACCGATGCAAGATGTTATACTGCTCGCTCCGATCAACGTATCTTCTAATATTATTCATAATGTCAGCAACCAGCCCACTCCCGTCAACAACATCAATTCATCCTCACTTAGTATCCCGATGGATACATCTTCTACCAACGATCCTCTTATTAAGAAAGCTAACAAACACAAGAAGAAAAAATCAAAACAGGAACTTACGATAGCTGGCTCTTCTAAATTTGAGTCATCGCATGTACCTACAGACATGCTGATCGATGTTTCTGACAGTGCTTTTGTACCCTCTGAACAGAACTCGCCTAATGCTTCCATTATAGACTAACCAATTTTGATCTCTAAAGAAATTATGAACATCACCTTTAATGAGATCGTCAGTGAATCAATTGACATGATCATTGACCAATTAGATTCCACTCATTTATCAGAACCTAACCATAATCTGACAAAAGATCAGCTATTTAACCGATATTCGCCATTCTCAACTTCCACTGGCATTTTAGATAAATCTCATTCCTTTACCCTATCCAATACTCCTATTTCACAGGATGATTCTTTGATACATACACTTTCCTTTGATACCAATGTCGCCATCCAAAAAGCTCAAGTTGCCATCAAGAAAGATCTCTGCATTAAAGCTATCAAAGCCATCAGACACAAAAAAGAATATCTTAAGAGCATCAAAGCAGATGAATCATCATCTGACTATTCGTAATATGCATTATCACCTCCACTAGAATATACTTATGATGGGTTCCTCATGGTAGATGACATCAAGTTGGATTCATCCATACAAAACCATGAAGAATTACTTGCTTTCACTGAATTATTCATGCAAAAATTTGAACACTTCTCTAGTGTTAATTACTGTTCTACTGAACCGGTTCCTTCTATCATTGTTAAATTCTCTAAACATGAAGGCCTAGTAAAAGCTGCAAATTATTTTAAGCACGGTCACCACACAGGAAGAATGAAACTCATATCCAAAACATATTACAGAATGGGTAGAGACAAAGTATCATGCAGAGAATTCAAGATTATTAACGTTCCAATTAGTGTCAATTTAGATGTAGTAGAACAAGCAATTAGAACTATTCTTAAAGGGGAACCTTTTTATCTCTGACATCCTTCCAAATACATAGTTGACAAAAAATTAAGCACCAAGGATATTTTCTTTACTGCTTTGAGCAGTCGCGCTTGCAACTTCCTCAAACAAACATGGTCCATTATTATCTACAATGATGTTTTTAGACTCATACCAGCTTTTTTCAAGAAATCTGATCTTGAGCTCCGCAATAAATTCGTAGGCAAATTCTCTGGATTTTAACTGCACATAACCTTGCTTATATCAAAGATCATTTACAAGTTATTACAAACCTTAAAAATGTCTATAAAAGAGATGATAATCAGAATATTTACTTCAAATTCACATCAGAATTTAATCTTTTCAACGCGTGCAGCACCAATCTATATATTGATAATCTAAAACTTAAAGGAGTTCCTAGAGGCAGTAATTGGTCCGATAGAGATGCTTTCCTCAGCTCTCGCTGCTCCAAACATCCTAAATCGATACCAGTTCCTTACATTTGTGCCACTAGGACCAACTGCGTCCGCATCTCATCTCCCAGAAAAATATGTTCTCCTTCCTCTGATTTAATTGAAGATGAACTTATTTCCAACCCTTGGAATATTGATACTGTTAAAGAAGACGAAGATGTTAACACTTGCTCGATACAAATACTTCATAATTCTTATGGCCTACACTTACCTACTACAGCTCAAGGACCTGCCATCATGGATACTATATATGCTAATTCTCTCAATAATTCGGTCCAGTCTTCTCATAAATGGAAAGCCCAACCATGGTAAACTGGCATTTCTGTTTCAATGCCTTTAATTCTTTAACAATTTTGAATTACAGTCAGAAAGGGATGGATCCCTTTCCTCCATCCACACAATTCCCCTTAACAATAGTCCAAGAGGCATTACATTTTCAGATACTCATCACTCTCCAATAAACATCAGGGCTTCTCCCCATCACAGTCCTTCATATTTCGAACTTATATCTACTCTAAACATTATACATAACAATATTAATGGATTGAAAAGTAATCCTACCAAGCTTATTCAACTCACGGAGTTCGTCACAAATTCCCGCGCTTACATCGTTGGAGTTATAGAAACTAATATTGATAGCAAAGCTGGCAACTTTATCCCCTATAACCAACATTACAAAGGATATTTTTCAGATTGTGATGATAAAATTAAAGGCTCAGGAGTTGCCTTATTAATACACGAGATTTGGCTCAAACATTTAGGCAAGATCAAATGCCCTAATCCTTACTACATCGAAGCCATCTTTTATTTCAAAGGATGCACATGTCACACAAGGGTTATATACATGGAACCAAATAACAAATCCAATTCATCCCACATCACCGCACTAATTAAAAATAAGCTCATTAATTACAATAGAAGAGAAGAACCTTTCATTATTTTAGAAGATTTTAATACTCTCTGAAATAAAAGGCTCGACCACTCTAGACAAAGAGGACACATAGGGCCCATGTATGGGCTCTTCATATCATTTGATGAACTAGATTATATAGACTCATTTAGAGAACTTCATCCAAATTCAAGAACTTATTCATACACACATGATTCTACAAAAATAAGGATAGATTATATCTGGCTTTCCCCAGCTTTTTCTGATACTTTACTTAAAGCGGATATTATAACATCGCTAGACATCACTGACTCTGATCATGATATTAACTTTTCCTCCATTAATTTTGGTTTCCACATTTCTTACAATATACACAACACTTACATCAACAGCGGTCAAGAACAACAAAAAGTTTATCAATACGACAAAGCTTCAGCTAAACAGTGGTCTGCTTATCGCTCACAAGTCACCGAACTTTTACAATCAGAAGGAGTTCTGTCTCTAATTGACTTACTTTCTCCTCATACCTTCAATCAAAACAATGCTGATCGTATCTGGGACTTAATCTCCTCATCAATTCAACAAGCTGCTGATAATAATATACTCTTTTCACTAGTCTCCAATAAAAATCTCAAAAGGGCCCAAATCCACAAATACAAATCCTTTTATAAAAGGAATTTACAAATCTTCAAAGTACTTTCAAATTTAAGGAAATTGCTTAATACTACTAAAGACTTTCAAGACCCTTCGTATTTTCCACCCGACTTGTTACATACATTTCAGAACCTTCAACATACCATTTCTCGTCTTAAACTTTCGCCTCTTGATGAATTCGCCAATAGATATGAAGACTCACCTGTACCTTCATGGCACGATTCCATTCATATATGAATTGACTATCAAAAGGCGACTCTACTTAAAATTTTTCACAAAGAATGAGACGATAATATTAAAGATGCTATTAATAAATAAAATTACAACATTATCAATGACCAAAAGAAAATGCTTAATTCTATTTTGGAACGGTCTTCAAAAAAGATAGTCATTGATCGCTTAAGAATCAACACGGACACTCCTGAAGAATCTATATTATTCGAATCTGATGAAGTCAAAAAAGAAGCAGCTTATACTTTCCAAAAGATATTTAGAAATCGCTATCACAAATTTGATAATTTATTTGCAGAATGGGCGGAGATATACCGCTCTATGGACTCAATCGACCCTGATATTTACAGTACGCTCTCTCGGGCCCTACAAGAGAAGAATGGCTTTCAATTCTAAAGAATTCAAATAATGACTCCGCTCCTAGCATTTCTGGCATCGGATATACCTTAATTAAGAAATGTCCCTTAAAGATTCAGGATGCTTTCGCCAAATTTGCAGGTTATTCGTTAGCTACCACCATCATTCCAAAGAAATGGAAATTATCACAATTTATCCCCATCCCTAAACTGACCAAGTGGAATTACAACCTATCACAAACTCGTTCCATTCTACTTTTAGAATGCTTTCAGAAATGCATCGTTAAAATACTTACCTTTAGATTATCCTCTATTTGTACACATCACAACGTACTCAAGGGACCAAATTATGCAGGACTCCCTGGCAATAACACTTCCACTCCCCTAACATTATTAAATAATCTTATTTCAGAAGCAAAAAGGTCAAAGTCGGAGTTGTGGCTAGCTAATCAAGACATGCAAAAAGCATTTGACTCTGTTTCAATGACATCCTTACAAAAATCCCTCGAACACATCAAAGTACCAAATATTGCTGTAGAATTTATCATTAATTTGTTTGATTCAAGATAAATCGCCATTATCACAGAATTTGGACTCACCAATTTTTTTATAGCTGAAGCTGGTATCGATCAAGGAGAGGTGATCTCCTCCCTCCTTTGGCACATTTTTTATGACCCGTATCATTCAATAAAATTGACAATAGTTTTAGTACCACTATATTGAAATTTAATTGTACGTCATCGGCCAAGGACATCATGCGATGCACTTCGCCCCTTGTAGGTAGTGACCTTCGGTCAAGGTATTTCAATACTCCCTAGCTGTGTTAGCTGTCCAGTGTCATAAGGCACGTATCTAACCTATCAAGGAAAAAACCATATAATACCCAGTCCAAAGATACATATACTCTCCTAAGAACAAATTAAGACCAGTCTTAAAACCAGAAAACATATCAATTTACCATCAAAAACCTGAAATAAAGGCAAAATGAATAACAACAGGGGTTAGGGTTAGGGTTTACAAATTGGTAAAGGAAAAGATTTCTAAAATGAAAAATTTGAATAAAAAATATAGTTTGACCGTCATCGACTAAAGACAACCTATTAATCTTATAATAAATTGGCTAACTCTGACACGGTGACGCTAGTTCCTATTTATATTCAAGTTCCTTCAGTAATTAATAATAAGAATTTGGTCCAATAACTACTCTGAAACATCGCACTTATAACACTTGCATTCATATCGTCTTCATTAAAAATTTTATGTTCCTCAACTAGATTCAAAAAAATATACTGACCTCATTTTTATAGCACTATTAAAATTTTGCAGGAGAAAACATTTCCCAGATTTTCACCAGCAATTACGCACTGCATTTCGTTATTTGTTAATCCCTTACAAATCAATAAAAATGACGAAGGATTAGCATACACATCTCCAAACCCTATATGCGAAATATTGATTGCTGGAAAAAATATCCATACTCGAATATTGTTTTGTTAATATGATAATATCACGACCAAAAGAGGGAAGAAATAGAATAGCAAGGGTAGAGATGTGAAAAAAAAGTGTGAAATATATTTGCAAATCTTATGTCGCACAGCCCCTATTTTTTGGCAAGAATTTTCCTGATATCTTCTGCGCATTTCAGGTGTCTCAGATAACATAATTATTATGATTCCAGTTACAAGTAAAGGCATGGGGAAGCAAATCTATAATCATCAATTTCCAAATTATAGGAAATGCTCTAACCAAGATTTTGTATAGTTTTATAAATAATAATAGTTGAAATTAGTAGGTAAGGTCAAAACATACATCAGTTTTTAGTAATTCTTTGGGAATCATCATAAGATTTTATTAATACAAAAATAAAAATTAAAAGACATGGCCTATGATACATGATATCATTATGTTACAATAACTATTTTTATCATAATTTCAAAAAAAAAATAATCTAATAATTTAACAAAAATTGAAATTTAAATCCAATCCCCCTATCCATTTTATCTATTATTTACGGAGTAAAAAAAATCATAATGCTTGACATCTAAATTTTTAGCTTTTTTAGCAAAATCCTTATCGGAGCTTTTAACTGCTTTGGCAATAACTTTACTCTCCTCTTTTCCATTTACGAATGCTTTCACATTCAATTGTACAAGAGAATCCAGTTTAGAGGTTTTATCAATAATAGATACACAATTTAACCAGTAACATTNGGATTCAGTTAAATTTTTGCTTTTACTTGAGATAATTTTAAAATTTTTATTGCCTGAAGACATAATGAATTAATTGAATGGCGTTAAAGTTTTATGTGTTAAGAAAAAGGTCTTTATATTTTAATCAACAATATCAGAATGACATTAAACATAAGTATGAGCTTTTTATTTTAATGATCATGTCTATAACTCACATCTTTGACGCTATGATAATCGCTTTATATCTATGACATACTGTATCTTTGACGATATTACACTATTAGTATCATGATTCTATGCTAACCACAATTATCTGCTACTGCCAAGAAAAAAATTTTATCAGATTTATCGATCTCACATGACCAGACTATGTTACAATTGCAAACTTGAATTTATT
>QKYT01000160.1:154156-195785 GCA_003550305.1 Glomus cerebriforme | reverse complement strand
ACTATTATAATTAAAATCACCTGATACCATCAAATATATAGTATGATCTGTATATAGTGTTAAATAATACTTTGTGTGGTTTAGTATTTTTTTTTTTCACAAGCATCATCACATTTTCAAATATTGATAATTTTCTGTCATGAAGTAGAAATTTTTACATCTATGTTGCAATTTTGGATAAATGATTGCTTTATTTACTTTCTTGTATTGTATCATTAATTCGTTGAGACATACTAATTAATTTGGTTAAAATTTCATAATTCATCCCTATGATGTTTTTAGCATAACCTTCAAAAGTTGATCTTGACTATGAAATTATCCTCAAGTACTTTCATTCCAAAGATGTTCAATGGAATTTGCAAATATAATAAGATAACACAAGAAGCAGAATCTCTAAATAGATAATGAATAGTAAAAAATTTCATATATTTTCCTTCAATGTCTTTGATGCATTTCTTTAGCATGTGAAGTTGTACTTCTCTAAATAATAAGAATAAATATATTATACAAGTTTTTCAGTGTAACAGAAAAAAATCAAAAATCCAATTGAATTATCCCAAGTTTCTTTTTTAGGTCCCCCATATTAATTTTAATTTCATTTTCGCCAAAAGGTTTATCAGCCAATTCTATTTCACAAAGACTACAAACACCCTCAAAAGCAATATCGAACTGGTGCAGAAAATTACGTGTTAGTCTTTGTTCATACAATATGAAAATTTTCTAAACCATTTGCAAGTGTCATTTTCAAATATTGATAATTTTCTGTCACGAAGTAGAAATTTTTACACCTATGTTGCTGATTTTGGATAAATGATTGCTTTGTTTACTTTCTTGTATTGTATCATTAATTCGTTGAGACATACTAATTTGGTTAAAATTTCATAATTCATCCCTATGATGTTTTTAGCATAGCCTTCAAAAGTTGATCTTGACTATGAAAATATCCTCAAGTACTTTCATTCCAAAGATGTTCAATAGAGTTTGCAAATATAATGAGATAACACAAGAAGCAGAATCACTAAATAAACGATGAATAGTAAAAAATTTCATATATTTCCCTTCAATGCCTCCATTTGAGTCTTCTCTGAACTCAAATTCATGTTGGGGTCGAAGCAGAAGAATATGCAATGGATCAAAATTTTGTGTTCGAGGATAAGTGCATATAGTTGATCCAATACATTAACATAAACCATTACTTTGTTAAGTCAGCTGTGTGTTTTCACTGTTTTGGATCATAGTCTTACTGAAAAATCATATCATTTTTGTCTAACTCAAACGAGAGTAATTCTATATTACATTAAGAAATAAAATAGATCTATGTTAATGTTAAAATTTCTATAGCCATAGAGCAATTGTTTGCTAAGAATTTTCTTACTGAAAATTTTGAAATACCCTAGACAGTAAAGATTTCTATTCTAATAATATGAAAAACATTGATTTAAAAATTATAATTTGTGAATGATTTGGATGATTTAGATGATTAGTATGTGATAATAAAAGAAAGGGAAAAATCAATCGATATCTTCAGTATATTTATAAAATTATTGTACTTCCAATTAAAGTAATATCCGGAATTTGCCATGCCACATATAACATCATTGATAGACTATTTGATGCGCAAACTTACGCGCAAAGTTACAGCCACCACCACAGCCGCAAATATATATATATATATATATATTTTTTATCTAAATAATTTATTTGATAGGAAAACGTTAATACTGACATGTGATTCTGTAAACATTATGACACAAATTTTAACACAAGATTTTAAAGTTTGTTTCTATTAGTTTATTTAATTAAAATAATTGAAAATATAAAAAAATATGTATTAATTTCTAAATTTGATTTTAGAATGGATATAGTGATTCATCAGAAATGTTTTAAAAGTGATAGAGAAATAGGTATCAAGATTGTAATAAGAAAACAGATGGAAATTATGATTAACCATATGAAATTTATGGTCAACTACAAATACTAATTTTTAAGTAAATTTTTTATTATTCGTTTTTATAATTTAATAATAAAAGATAACTAATAAATGTTTAGTTAAAGCTGATCGTCAATTGTGTGTGACTTTAACTAATGTGTCACAACATCCTGTAACAAATAAATATGTACGACATAAATATTGTGAAACACAATTAAGTTACAATTTCTTTCTTAAACCCGAGATAGTTATATTTTATAAAATTTAAATATTCTATTAAAATGTTACAACTCCCTACTGATTGCCTTAATGATATTTTTGAATATTTAGAAGATGATAAAATTACTTTATATTCATGCTTATTAAGCAGTCGACTTTTATGTAAAATTTCTGTCAGATTTTTATGGAAAAGTATTAGGAATTACAATACTTTAATTGCTTGTCTTCCAAATGAATCAAAAGAAATTTTATATAAGAATGGAATTATTATTATTTCAATCTTAAATTCAAAGCCTCCAATGTTTAATTATGCATCATTTTGTAAATTTCTATCAATTCATGAAGTTTATAACAATATTAAACGACTTCTCAATAAGCAACAATCTATTTTGACTCAAGATATGATATATATAGTATCACAGGAAATAATTAAATTATTAATGTTCCAAGTTTCTTCTTTAAAAAAATTAGAATTTTTTGATTTATCATCAAAGCAACATACAATTTTTATATCATATCCTGGAGCGAAAGATTGTTTAAGTGATCTTTCAGAATTACATTGTGATTCACATATTTATCCTGAATTTTTTTATCAATTATCTCAAATATGTCATAATATACAAACACTATACATATCATTTAAGAAAATTATTTCAAATGGATTAACCGATTTAATTTCCGTTCAGAAAAATTTGAAATATTTGTGCATGTTTCAATATAATGAGTGTGGAGATATGACAAATATAATTATTTCACTAACAAAAATTCCTAATACTTTAATCAAATTAAATATTTATGGAGGAAGTCATTATATGCAATTATCATTTATTCATAGATTTACAAATTTACAAGAACTTATATTATCATTTAGTAATATTCAATCTTTTGAAGAATTTAAAAAATTACAATATATTACCTTTTCAAAATTACAAATTTTAAAATTTATACATGAATGTCCTAGAAATGAATTATTAATTAAATTCCTAGAAAATAATGGAAGAAATTTAAAAGAATTTTATATTATTAAGAGTAATGATTCATTAAATTCAGCTATAATTAAGTTTTGTCCAAATATTAAAAAACTTTCTAATGGACTTACAAATAATGAATTAGAAACATTAAAAATGTTTTTTATTAGTTGTAAATATTTAGAAAGTATTAAAATTTGTTGTGAAGGAGATTTCAATGAAAAAAATTTATTGCAAGTTGTTGCTAAATATTCACCTCAGAATTTTTACGAGTTAATATTAACTTATTCATATAATGCACAATCAGAATTAATTCCAGAAGAATTAGAATCCTTTTTTGTGAGTTGGGCAAACCGTATACCACAAAGATTACTTTCTTTGATCATTGTTGGTAATTATGATGCATTTACTTTAAATATGAATGATGAAAATAAGAAAATAATTGAAAAATATGCTGAATTGTGTATTATTAAAGAAAAATTGATATTATAATTAACAAACATTTCTCAATATTTAATTATAGATTATATATATATTTATTTATTTCATGTTTACTAAAAAAAATTTTTCCATTAAAATTGCTTTATAGATATAATGTTTGAAATAAGTTTTCAAAATTATAATTATTCACAAATAAATTTAGAATGAGGTAATGTCTTAATTTTTTTTTTATAAAAATTTTTTTTAATTGTCAAAATTAAAGAGAAATTTATCTGAAATTTATTTTTTTTCCTTTAAATGAACATCATGAATTTACGAAGCAAAAAGAAATGGTTAATAAAGAAAAGTTAAATAAAATATTTTCCAAATCAATTTTGTTAATATGTTAAAAACTTACAATAATTTATCACAGCATAGGATTAGTACTATTTTACGCAAAAATATCATATAGACACAAATATTAAAACAAAATAAAAATACAAAAAACAAGTAACGATATAAATAAAGAACTTGTAAATTGTAATAGATCATCGATTGGATTCATTAGTATTTAATGGAAAGTAATCAACTAAGTAATGTTTTATTTTAAAAAAACTTTTGCATTTAACATTCTCAACTAATAAATAATAATAACCATAAAAAAATAAAATATTAATATAAAAAAAAAAATAAAAAATAGAATATTTGTTTAAATATCAAAATCCATTTCCCGAATATATTTTTAAAAGTGTTTATATATTTACTTATTTTCATCATTATTATATTGAGTATTCAAATCGATATCCAATTCAAATTCTTCTGTGACATAGTCTAAATAAAAAATAAAAAAATAAATTAATTAATTTAAGTGTATAAATAGAATTTATTATAAGAACAAAGTATTTACCATTATTTTCATTTTCGTCTAATTTAGTTTTCTTGACACTTTTGCCTAAAATATTTTATAATTTAATTTTTTAATTTTTTCATATTTGATATAATACTTTTTGTCATACCTTCATTAAAACTATTTTCAAATTGATGTTCTTCAGACTTTCTTTTTTCTAATAAATATATAAATTGTTAATGATAATATACTGTATTGTAATTCCTGTTCCATAAATAATATTATTAAAATAATTACCATTAAAAGATATATAGCTTTTTTGATAATGAAAAAACAATTCTTAAAATAAAATTTAGTATTAGAATTAAGTTTATTATTATTTTATTAGAGAAACCATATTTAATATTGTAATTACCATTTAAAGTTGTAGATTGGCTTTTTGAACTCATTACGGACATTGCGGATCGAATTGTATCACCTAAAGGTCTACTCTTGTAAATTGCACCTGGATTATTTGTTATTGGTCCAATATCTGATGATGGTATAATTTTAGTTGGATTTTTTTCATTTTTTATTATTTCATCAATTTTATAATGAAATATATCAAAAGCGGTTGGTCTTTTATCTGAATCAGAATGCCAGCATTTTTTCATTAAATCAATATAACCTTCAGGTGCGTTTGTAACAATCGGTGGTCTTTTACCACCAAATACTATGTCAATTATAAGATCTGTATCATGATTTCTATCCCAAAAAGGTCTTCTACCTGTCATAAACTCCCACATAATCATTCCAAAACTATATATATCTAAAGCTTTGGAGTATTTTTGTCCTTGAAAAAGCTCTGGAGCCATATAAGGAATAATCCCATAATTCTCATTATCATCATTTGATTCAACTGCTGATTTACTTATACCCAAATCACCTATTACTACATCATTAATGATCCTATCACTAATATCATTGAAAAATATATTTCCACTATGTAAATCTCTGTGAATAATATTTTCATGATGTATACTTTCAAGTCCATATATTATACTTTTTAATTTATCCAATTTTGTTTTCCAATCAATACTATAAAAATTATTAGTTATATAATTTTTCAAATCACCTAAATTATAATATGGCATAATAATTATAATATCTTGAGTAATAGGATCCTGAGTAAGTCCAAAATATTTACTAATGTGAGTGAAAGAATAACTAGGACGTTTAGATAACCCATAAAATATCTTGAGCTGAATTAAAAAAAGTTTAGTTTAGTTTTTATTTAACCCATATTAAGATATGTTAATCAAATATTTACCTCATTTAGCTGCTTAGATGTGATATCCCTAGAATTATTAAGCTTTTTGAGAACAACCGGATAATTTTGACATCGATAATAACGTTTTTCCCGATTCCGAGTATATATTGGGCCATCAATCCAAATAGCTTTGTAAATTTCACTAAAACCTCCTTTAGCAATAAATTCTATGTCTCTGAATTGGTTATAAGTGATAATTTCCATTTTTCCCATTATTTTATCACTATCAATTAATGTATTATTGATAAAATTATCAATAACTTTGTTTCTGCTTAGCTTATATGCTAATCTTATTGTACAACAATTGTTGTAAATAGAATGACTATTATAATTCACTTCTCCAATTAAATTACATTCATTACAAAATATATGCTTCTTGGATTCGTATTTTGGTTTATATGTGGCTTGCGTTAAACTCCTTGTTGATATTGTAGGTTGAAACATACTACTTAAAGATCTACTCTTGTAAATTGCACCTGGATTATTTGTTACAGGTCCAATATCTGATGATGGTATAATTTTAGTTGAAATTGNTAGATTTTTTTCATTTTTTATTATTTCATCAATTTTATAATGAAATATATCATTAGCGTTTGGTCTTTTATCTGGATCAGGATCCCAGCATACTTTCATTAAATCAATATAACCTTCGGGTGCATTTGTAACGATCGGTGGTCTTTTACCATCACATATTTCAATTATAAGTTCTGTATCATGAATTCTATCCCAAAAAGGTCTTCTACCTATCATAAACTCCCACATAATCATTCCAAAACTATATATATCTGAAGCTTTGGTGTATTTTTGTCCTTTAAAAATTTCTGGAGTCATATAAGAAATAATTCCATAATTCTCATTATTATCTGTAGATTCAATTGCAGATTTATTTATACCCAAATCACCTAATACTACATCACTATTACTAAAAAAGATATTCCCACTATGGAAATTTCTGTGCATAATATCTTGGTCATGTATATTACTAAGTCCTTCTATTATACTTCTTAATTTTAACAATTTTGTTATCCAACTAATACTATAAAAATTATTAGTTAAATAATTATTCAAATCACCTAAATTATAATATGGCATAATAATAGTAATATCTTGAGTAATAGGATTTTGAGTAATTCCAAAATATTTACTAATGTAGCTGTACGTATTATAACTTTTAAACAATTTCTTGAGCTAAAACAAAAAAAAAAGCTTAGTTATTTATTTAACTCATCTTAAGATTTTTAGTAAAAATATTTACCTCATTCAGTTCCTTAGATGTGATATTCTTAGAATTTTTAAGCTTTTTGAGAATAACTGGATAATTTTTATTTGGTCGAAAATAACTTTGTTCCTCATTATTCCAAAAATATATTGGACCATTAATCCAAGTAGCTTTATAAATTTTACTAAATCCTCCTTCAGCAATATATTCTATATTTGTGAATTGGTTATACGTGACAAACTCCAATTTTCCGGTTAATTTATTATCATCAAATAATATATATCTAATGAAGGTTATAGGTTGGCTTAAACTACTTGTGGACATTATATCACCTAAAGATCTACTCTTGTAAATTGCACCTGGATTAATTGTTTTTACAGGTCCAATATCTGATGATGGATTTATCTTAATTTGAATTTGACTGTTCCGTTCATTTTGCAGTATTTTGTCAATTTTGTTTAAAATATTCCAAGCATTTGGTCTTTTATTTGGATAAGAGTGCCAGCATACTTTCATTAAATCAATATAACCTTCAGGTGCATTTGTAATAATCGGTGGTCTTACACCATCATATATATCAGCCATAAGTTTTAAATCATGATTTCTATTGCAAAAAGGTTTTCTACCTGTCATAAACTCCCACATAATCATTCCAAAACTATATATATCTGAAGCTTTGGTATATTTTTGTCCTTGAAAAATTTCTGGAGCCATATAAGAAACAATACCATAATTCTTATTGTTATCTGTAGATTCAATTGCAGATTTACTTATACCCAAATCACCTATTACTACATCATTTTTACTAATAAAGATATTCCCACTGTGAAAATCTCTGTGCATAATATCTTCATTATGTATATTATTAAGTCCTTCTATTATACTTCTTAATTTTATTAATTTTGTTTCCCAACTAATACTATAAAAATCATTAGTTATATAATTTGTTAAATCACCTGAATTGTAATATGGCATAATAATCATAATATCTTGAGTAATAGGATCTTGAGTAATTCCAAAATATTTATAGTTATGATATTTAGAAAATTCATAAAATATCTTGAGCTAAAATAAAAAAAAANAATCAATTTTGTTAATATGTTAAAAACTTACAATAATTTATCACAGCATAGGATTAGTACTATTTTACGCAAAAATATCATATAGACACAAATATTAAAACAAAATAAAAATACAAAAAACAAGTAACGATATAAATAAAGAACTTGTAAATTGTAATAGATCATCGATTGGATTCATTAGTATTTAATGGAAAGTAATCAACTAAGTAATGTTTTATTTTAAAAAAACTTTTGCATTTAACATTCTCAACTAATAAATAATAATAACCATAAAAAAATAAAATATTAATATAAAAAAAAAAAATAAAAAATAGAATATTTGTTTAAATATCAAAATCCATTTCCCGAATATATTTTTAAAAGTGTTTATATATTTACTTATTTTCATCATTATTATATTGAGTATTCAAATCGATATCCAATTCAAATTCTTCTGTGACATAGTCTAAATAAAAAATAAAAAAATAAATTAATTAATTTAAGTGTATAAATAGAATTTATTATAAGAACAAAGTATTTACCATTATTTTCATTTTCGTCTAATTTAGTTTTCTTGACACTTTTGCCTAAAATATTTTATAATTTAATTTTTTAATTTTTTCATATTTGATATAATACTTTTTGTCATACCTTCATTAAAACTATTTTCAAATTGATGTTCTTCAGACTTTCTTTTTTCTAATAAATATATAAATTGTTAATGATAATATACTGTATTGTAATTCCTGTTCCATAAATAATATTATTAAAATAATTACCATTAAAAGATATATAGCTTTTTTGATAATGAAAAAACAATTCTTAAAATAAAATTTAGTATTAGAATTAAGTTTATTATTATTTTATTAGAGAAACCATATTTAATATTGTAATTACCATTTAAAGTTGTAGATTGGCTTTTTGAACTCATTACGGACATTGCGGATCGAATTGTATCACCTAAAGGTCTACTCTTGTAAATTGCACCTGGATTATTTGTTATTGGTCCAATATCTGATGATGGTATAATTTTAGTTGGATTTTTTTCATTTTTTATTATTTCATCAATTTTATAATGAAATATATCAAAAGCGGTTGGTCTTTTATCTGAATCAGAATGCCAGCATTTTTTCATTAAATCAATATAACCTTCAGGTGCGTTTGTAATAATTGGTGGTCTTAAACCATCACATATTTCAATTATAAGTTCTGTATCATGAATTCTATCCCAAAAAGGTCTTCTACCTGTCATAAACTCCCACATAATCATTCCAAAACTATATATATCTGAAGCTTTGGAGTATTTTTGTTCTTGAAAAAGCTCTGGAGCCATATAAGAAATAATACCATAATTCTCATTATCATCATTTGATTCAACTGCTTTACTCATACCCAAATCACCTATTACTACATCATTAATGATCCTATCACTAATATCATTGAAAAATATATTTCCACTATGTAAATCTCCGTGAACAATATTTTCATGATGTATACTTTCAAGTCCATATATTATACTTTTTAATTTATCCAATTTTGTTTTCCAATCAATACTATAAAAATTATTAATTATATAATTTGTTAAATCACCTAAATCATAATATGGCATAATAATTATAATATCTTGAGAAATAGGATCTTGAGTAATTCCAAAATATTTATTGATATGAGAATAACTATAAATGCGTTTAGACAATTCGTAAAATATCTTAAGCTAAAATAAAAAAAAAGTTATTATTTATTTAACATATATTAAGATTATTAACAGAATATTTACCTCATTCAGCTCCTTAGATGTGATGTTTTTAGAATTATTAAGCTTTTTGAGAACAACTGGATAATTTTGACATCGAGAATAACTTTGTTTTTTCCTATCCCAAGTATATATTGGACCATCAACCCAAGTAGCTTTGTAAATTTTACTAAATCCTCCTTCAGCAATAAATTGTATATTTATGAATCGGTCATATGTGACAAACTCCATTTTTCCCGTTAATTTATTATCATTAAATAATGTATANCTAATGAAATCATCAATAACTTTGTTTCCACTTGGTTTATATATTGATTTTGTTTTATAACAATTGTGGCAAATCTGCTGGCTTTCATCATAAGGTTCTCTTTTTTCATAACATCCATTACACAATATCTTTATTTTACATTTTGGTTTAATTGTTGCTTGCGTAGGTTGATGCCGATTTAAAGATATGCAATTTGATAATAAAAAGTCATTATAGTTGGTTGATTGATCCATTATTAGTTACAATTTCTGAAAAAGATTGTTTTTTATTGTTAACCGGGCAAAATTTCGTTTCTCTTATATATTTATTTCTCTAATACAAATATTATAAGAAATAAAAGTTGTTCGCAAGGAAATCTTTGAACATTCCATTTATAATTCTAGTAGAAATTTCTAATTTTATTTTGGCCATTCTTAAGAATCAAATAAATGATGATCTTGCTTAATTAGGTGATAAGATTCCGTAAAGAATTTCCCAAAAGTAGTTCCTAATAATTACAGAAAATCTATTGAGAAATAACAGAAAATTCTAAGAATTGTTATGTTTAAAGGTTAATTTCGAATCTTACTAAAATTGGTATGTCTAGTTTAAGAAGATAAAATATAAAAAATAAAGTCAAATTGATCAGCCTAAACAAAAAAAAAAATTAATACCTGACTGTCATGATGGTATGGCCGTCAGAGCCAGCCTTTCAGTAGTAGTATAGTGGTAATATTTTATATATAACTTGATATTCCACTATTGCAGATTGCAAATTGCCCAAATTTTGACCCTTCAAAATATTTTATCAAAATATTAATCATTGAAGTCATCATGTTATTGTCATTTTCTTTTCTTTTTCAACTAAATAAAGAATAGTATTAACATACCTAAAATAAATGTAAACGTATGCAACTTGAGTAAAAAATTAAAGTTTATTAATAGTTTTTGTAAATAAAAATAATAATAATAAATTATTTCGACTGGATAATTTAATACTCTTCATTGCCATATAGATGATATAGCCCATTAAATTATCTGGCCAATTTTTTAAACAAATCTGAGACTCTGTGAAAATAAAAAATAACTTGGTGATGAGAAAGTCATCACACATCAACCTAAACTAGATATTTTAATTAAATTATTTAAAATAAAAAAATATTATTAATCTAATTCTTAAATTTAATTTTAATGAATTATTAACATTTATAAAAATAAATATTATTGCATCAATTATGTAATTGCATGTTATATTAGCAAAATAGAATAATATCACTATTAATTAATTAATAATCATCCAGAAAAATTGTTTTAAACATTTTTGTAATATATAAGAAAGAATCAACAATGCATTAAACAATTTGTATTTTTATTTTTATTTTTATGTATGCGAAGACACAATGAATAGTAACTTGAGTACAGGTTAAAAAAGTTCCTAATACTAATTAGAACTCTTATTAAACCCCTCCAAGAGAAGCTGCCTTACCTTGATCTTTAATTGAGATTTAAGGGACGCCTATTCTTCACATAGCTAAATTAGAAAATCTATCTAAAATAAAGAAGTCAGAAAAATAGAATATTGAAAAAAAATCTATATTTTAAAAAAAAGAAGAAATTGATGAAGAAAATGGTATATTATTTCTATGTGCGATCCAGGATCCTGAATGAAGGAAATTACTCGACCCATAAATTTGTATAAACGAGTCACGTGACTACCAAGTGTGATAGCTGAAGCATTATTTGTATTTGTGTTCAAATTGTGCGAGAGTTTAATTTTCACGGCATTTTGTCTTTTAACGACGAAATTCTTTTTCTTGTTCGTTAAGTTAACAGATATTTCCCAGTTTTTGATGTTTGAAATATTTTGATTAGTGTGTTCGGAACTAGTTGGTGGGCTTGTTCTAAAGTGACTGTATTGTTGTTGATAAAATTTGTGAAACGGATTTGATTCATCATGTGTAAATCACATGTTAATGCTAAGCCACTTTAATTAAAATTCGTTCAATCTTTTAACGAGAAATAATAAAAGAATAAAAACTAAATGTATTAAAAAAATATTTAATGCTTTTTTAACATTCACCTTAAAAAAATATCTTTGTAAGAAATACAAAAGAAAAAAAAAAGAAGTTAGAACGAGATTTTTTTTTTAAAAAAAAATGATTAAAAAGAAAGAAATAAAAAAAAAAACTAAAAAATGACAAAAACATCGGATATAACTATTTATACAACCCATAATATGACATACCTTAAGTTAGATGGGTTGTAACTTTGTTCGATGGGTTGTAAAGAGTTTTTTTTATTAAATTTTTTTTTGTCATGACGAAAAGATCATCAAACTCACATGCTAAATTTCCTTTCTTTATCACCTTGTTATTTTATTGGATCCAACAAGAATCTTATCGTTACTCTTCGGTCTCTTCCTCATCTTGTAATTTTTTCGAGGGGAAAGAAACCGCCAAAGGACGGGAGCACGTAATATAGGTGTTTGGCAATTTAATATAAAAGGCGGTATAACAGCAAGGTAAAGTTTTTTGATGAATTAAAATTAATATTCATAATTTCTACAATTAAAACAATCATTAAAAATAACCAAAAATATATTATGTCGCAGGTTATTTTATGATACGACGAAATATACATAAATAGGTAAGGGAGATGGTATATATTTCCCAACAACGTTAATAAAATATACGTATTCTTATTCATGAAATTGTCCTTAGTTGAACTTTGTCATTTTTATTTTCTCCATCACGTTAATTAAATCGTATAAATCGTATGCAACTCTTTTCGTTGTACTAGTTATATTAATCTGACGAGGTTATCACCTCAATCTCACAACAATATCATCCCAAATTTAATTGATCTTTGAACATTTAGAAGAAGATTTTCGTGCACTTTGTGGACGAGGGTCAGTGTCCGTTTTTTCCATCGTTGAAGGTAAGATACAGATGATGTGGGATGCTTAATTTGTTAAGATCATCTACAGTATTTTTGAAAGATCGTGCGGGTGTTAATTTCAGCATCAACTTCGTATTAATATATCAAATTGAACACAATTTTATTCCTTTTCATCACAGTAAGAAATTTGAATTTCCAAACTTCCTCAAAAATTCTGGACCCTCACACCAAAGAGATTAACTAATAAACATGAATGTAAAGTATTCATGTCATCTTCTAAATATTCAAAATCTTTTTCATAGACAATAAATAGATTGACAAGCGAAACTAATTCGGTAAGATAATCTATTTTTAATATTAGCGTGGGTGTTAATTTCAGCATCAGCTTTGTATTATCAATTGAACACAATTTGAATTTTGCCTATTCCTTTTCATCATAGTAAGTTTGAATTTCCAAACTTCCCCAAATTCTGAAACCTCACACCAAAGACGATTAACTAATAAACATGAATGCAAAGTATTCATGTCATCTTCTAAATATTCAAAATCTTTTTCATAGTCAATGTAGGATGCTTGCAGAGATTTAGCAAAATTAATTCGACAAGATCCATCTATTAGTAACGTTGGTGAATTTAGATTAGAGATAGATTTTTATATTATATTTATTTCCTCTAATAAAGATTTGTCATATATACTTTTAGTTCATTTATTCTATTATCAGATTTTTTTGTTTTTCTAAATTTTCCAATTAAGTTTACAATTTAGCAATATTTAATATTGCATAGTTATTTGATAAGCAGTTATTTGACAGGCATAAATTAATTTTTGTGATCTTTTTTTCCTTATGATCACTTCAGAATTTTTTGTCTTATTTTCGAAAGACGAGAATTTATTTCCTTCAGATTTTGCATAATCATATCTGACATGATGAGAGTTGATGAGATTATCGATCAATTTCGAATATTCGAGCTTTTACACATTGAGTTAAAGTATATCATCCTTTATGAAATGAGTTGGGTTGTATAGACAAATTCAATGTGCACACCGTAGGTTTATTCGGTGGCTTTTAAAAACTATTAATTCCTTTTGCTCGTTAGAAGAGCACGAAGAGGGCAATGATATTATTTTAATCTTTATCCTTTTGTATTGTTCGAAACTTGCTCTTCTTTTTTTGAAATTGTTGTATAACAATTCATTCTTTCCGGCACTTTTGTATCATAGATGGCCAAACGCGATTTCCATATCACGACAATTTCTCCCCGAAAAATATTTACATTATAGTAACGAATTTTGTTAATTAATATTTTTTTCTCTGGTTTCTATGTTTTTTCTAGGAAAAAAAAAACGAAATTATTTTATTATTAAATCAAACTTACAAGTTAAATCAATTTTTAAATTTTAATTCTTTACGATCCAAATATTTGCTTTTATGCTTATTCTATAAACTCGTAATATATACATTCTATCATGAAAAGATTCTACAAATTTTCATAGGAATAAACTCATTCCGATAAATTGAAAATATACATAAATATGCTTCCAAAATGAGCTTTGGAAAATATAAAAATTCACACTCTTTTGAAAATAAATATATAAATAATAATAATCCTCTCAGTCCTCACGAAATTAAACATGGATCTTTGATTATCACCTAATGTCATTTATCATTAAACACCCTACTACAACAATACCCACAACAACCTCTAATTCTCTACAACAACTGCTACCAACAATACTCGCAACAATCTCTAATTCTCTACAACAACCGTCACCCGCATCCATCACACTTTACCATTTTCAACCAACATATTTTATTCTTTTTTTTTCCTATTTCCTTTTTCGACTGTCGAAATAATCGTGGCATTCGCAACCATGTGTTCGGTTGTTTAGGTTTTTTTTTTCTTTCCATAAATTCCTTAAGAAAAGTATTGGAAAGTGTCGAAATCACTACCAGCAACCATATGGTTGTTTCTTTTTTTAAAAAAATTAAACTATACTTAAACTATACTATTTTGTGTTCTATTTTTACGTCTAAAATTATGTAAGAATTATAATTATAATAATTACAGTACGAGTTAAGAAATTTAGTTATAATTCTTTTTGTTAGATTTTTTTTTTTTAAGATTATGAAATTTTTTTTTAAAGTTGTATTACAATGAATTATATATAAATGCTTGTACGTGTGACTAATCTTAAATGGTTCGAATTTGATTAGGTTCCTACTAATATTTGTTATTTAAAATAAACATAAACGAATATTCTATATCATCTTTCATATAATATAATAAAAATAATATAAAAAATTCAATCGGTGTGATGGATTCCAACAAGAAACTTTTAATTCTTAATATGATCAATCTCTTTAGTTATATTCATTAAATGTTGTTATATAAATAACATCTTACATAATTTTTTTCAATGTCTTTTCACACTTTATTAGATAATGGGTATGGATCTGGTAATATTGAAATATCAGATAGTTGTTCTTTAGCACTTGATATAAAATTTTCATGCTTCATGTTGATTTTTTCATATTTGTTTTGTCCGCTTAACTTCTTCAGAATTAATCAAATCTTCCAAATGTACTGTATTATTACTCAATAATTTAAAATTTCATAATTGTTGGAAGAAACAATTATCATTTTTTGCTAACTACTTAAATCTATAAATACTTAGTTATCTAATAAATAGTTAATAGAGTTCTAAATTCTTCCATTATTTTTATTTGTTTGTTTTTTTTTTAAAGAATATTATTTAAAATTATTCATTTCTTAGGCATAACTTTAAATTTCTTAAAAATTATGAATAGAGTTACTATTCTTATACAACAATTATGTGAGTAAACTTCTATATTCAGATACGCGGATCAAGAAAGTAAGTCTTACAGTACATGATATATATATTGTTGGATGAGAGTAGCTATATCGGTCGCAGCGTAACCACCAAAAGAACGTAAAATCACGTGTTCAAATTATTCATCATCTTGTGACACTTTTCATTTTTACTATGTATTCTAAATTTTTTGTTTGTGACACGTATTATTCGTCATATTGCTAATTTCTTAATTCTGGCCGAATGCCTTAATGCTGGCCAATTTTTGCAATTTTTTGGTAGTTATGCTGAAGAAGTTAGCCCTACATCATGTTATTATTCCATCATGCTATATTATAGTAAAAAAAATTCCTTTGTTTTACTCTAGACAATAACTAGTACTGTATTTCAACTAAGACTAATTTTGTAATATACAATAAGATTGAGTCACAATAAAAGTAATTACTTGATAAATCTTTATTCAAAATCAAATATAAAAATAGGCCTCACTCTTATTTTATATCTTTTTTTTCTTTTCTTCTTTTTTAAAATATTTTATGATTATCTTTAATATAGAAATCTTAACAGTTCTTAATATTTTAAATACAATTCATTTTGTATTAAATATAATAAACTTAAATAAAATAATAAATTTTTTTTCTTAATATTAAAAGATATTTTAAATTATTTTAATCAATTACTAATTATATTCAAAAATTAAGCTTCAAATAACTAGTATATTAAATCAATAAATTTGATTTACAAACATAATCAAACTTCTATTAAAAAAACTTCAGTTACTATTATGTTTAAAAGATTGCATCCCTTTTTTGTATACCAGGTTAGTAATACATATAATGACAAATAAGTATAACAAATAGGGTTCATATTACCATAAAAAAACCAAATCTCTCATAAAAAATATGCAGCTATACATAATATCACGTATAAGTGCATATTATATATATATATGCACTACACAAAAATATAATACAATAAGATTAATAATTCTATTAGATTTGAATTATGTAATAAAATAGTTATTATAGTAAAAATAATAAGTTGTAAAATTATCAAATCATTTATTTATTAATTCTTAATATCAATAATCTAATCTTTTTAATTATGCAAGATCAAATTATAAAGTTTTAAATATGAAACCTTTACAATATTAAAGAAATTACTAATACAATTATATATAATAAAAAAAATAATATATTTAAAGTAATTATAAAAAGAAAACGAATAAAATTAAAAAATACAATAAAATACAATATTTAAAATTTTTTTTTTATTTAATTAATCAAATCTTAATGTATTTTTTTTTAATAAATACTTTATAATTAAAATTAAAAAAAGAAAATCATATTTAATATATAAATTTAAATTACAATTACAGATAATATTGATCATTTATTCAATTGAATATTTGAATATCCAAATCTATATTCAATTGAATATCATCGGCAAATTTTTTAGTTCGCAGATCTGTGCAGATCTGCAATATCGTTATATTTGCACAGTTCTTTAATAAAAATTGCCACCAATCTGTAATATGCAGATTATTGCCAAACTTTTAATAGAGTTTTGCGAACATTTGTAAAATGCAAAATTGTCATTATTTTTCACAAACAAATTTGCAACAATTTGCAAAGTGAAAAAAAAAGTTTATTTCGTTTAAACTTCTTGGTTTTTCAATTTTTTTTAAATAAAAACTTTGGGGTTTTGATTTTTTAACTTTAATTTTTTAACTTAGTTTTTTTTAATTCTTATTATGTACAGAACTGAAGTTTTATTAACCTTTGGTTAATTTTACTAAATTTTCTTGCCTTTTTTCTGAATTTATTAAAAAATATATTTATTTAATAAGAAACAGTTTTTTTTATTAAATCTTGGTACAATATAGACTTTTTGGTTAATAGAACCAATTGGAATTGTGTTGTATTCTTCAGTATAATACAAATGTGAACAGCCATAAACTTTAGATTCTAATTGTTTAATATCATACCAGCGAACAAGTACGAGTTCGTATGGCTCTTTGGACAGCCCCTGAAAGAATTTAAATAGCAACAATATCTTTAAAAATAGATTCTGTTAAAGAAACCAAAGAAAAAAAATAACTTGATATTCTTAATGTTCACTTACCTTTCCATACCAAGCATTTTCATCTAAACCATATTGAATTTCTTGATCCTCTGCAGGAGTTACTGCCACATTACTGAACCATTCTTTACTCTGGAATTCTCTGGAAGTTCTTAAAATCTTTCCATTTTCTAAATGGACTGATTCATAAATTTTAATGTAAAAATTACTACTTTCTAAATCCTGTGAAGATGTATCTAAAAAGATATTGAGAGCTAAAATTGTTTGGGATAAACCTTCGATAATATTAACATGTGGTGAATTTTCTGATTTTTTAAAAAATTTTATTTTTTGGTCAATTTCATTCAGGCGTAACTCTAACAGAAACTTTCTGAATCCTTTGATTTATTTTAAGTGATTTTACTGGTCTTCAAAGCCATTTCATTGCATTTTGTCTACAGAAAGTTAGTGTTAAACTTGTATTCAATTATTTAGAAAAGAAATATTTTGATTTATTTATATTTTAACTAACAGTATTTATCAGTTGCTGCATCACATCTTTCCTATTTGATAACTGGTAAGGATTTTTGACGTAAAACTTATGAAGAGTCTCATAAGTTTTGGTTGACAGTCCATTTAATACTCCATATTTACGAATCACAGAAACTGCAACAGAACTCAAAATTAATCGTGAAACTATAATTTGCAACTTTTAATAATGGCCTGAATATCCAGTTACTTGCATGATAATGCCAGCTATGCAGTTTAAAAAATCTGCATTCCATTGATAATAATGGAGCAAAGATACTCTTAAAGTCAGTATACCAATTGATAATTGATTTCTATTGACAGAATTTATTAATATTCTAGACTTTATCAATTTTAATGAAATGCAGTATTGATCTCGAATTCTTTTATTTCACTTTCCGTATATAATTCTTTTCTGCTCATAATATATATATTATTGAACTTTGAATAGAAATCACAAAGTTCATTACAAGTTATTTCATTCCATTCGCTGGTGAAAATATCATTTAGAGTAAAAATAATAATTTTTATGATATTCTAATAATCTGATGCTGTAGCGACCTTTAATTGGCCTAATTTACTTGGTAATTTAAGGCTAGAAAAGAAGGAATCTGACGGAAATGATCATCAAAAATCTTTTGTAGCTCTATTCTTCTAATAATCTTTAAGATTTCCTGCATAAATTCCAGTTAGTATTTAAAGAGCTGCAAACGGTCTGGAACACAAGCTTTGTAAATATTCAGTTTTCTATAAAATTTTTATTAGTTTAATTAATCTACTGCAAATCTGCAATTATCTTTTTATATGATATATTTACGAAAATTTCCAGAAAGCATTTTCAATAGGGTGCATAGAAAAGTCTTTTCCTTGACCTTCTTGTATAACTTTCTGCATATTTTTGTGAGTTCTCAGTAACTTCATAATAATCAAAATTTTTACTACTAAATTTTTTATATAAAGTAGGATATTGATCCAATGTTTTGTTGTAAAAATAGGCTCAGTCATAAGTTAGAATAAGATTTAGATAATACATTTGCTGATATACTTACTTCAGCTTTCAGAGGGATAAATGCATTAGTCTGATTACCATTAGTAGTTTCTCCAATTTTTTCTGATTTTCTCAAAGTGCTCTGATCGTGACATTTTGTCACAGTTTTTGAAGTCACCTGATTTATAATATATTGAATTTGAGTATTTTTTAATCCTGAGATAGTACTTGTGCTATATATAATATATTTGATCCTGTTTATGTCCACACCTCCTTCACCAAAGAGCTTAAGAATTTTTTGGGCTCTTTCAGTTTTCTTATGCAGATTCACATTGGTAATATTAGGTAGAAAAGGTTTCATTTCCTTATATATTTTCGATCTTGCTATTTTATCTTTAGTCTTTCCATCTGCTATAAGGTTTCTGACCTTATTTTCAAATTCAAGAGAATAATAAAATTAGCATAGAATTTGCTTCTGATCTAATTTTATTGCTTTATCAAATAATTCTGATAAACTTTATGTGAAATCTAGAATCATATTCTGTATACAAGGCTTACTAATTTCAGAAATGTTTATCTCGCCTTCATTCAAAGATTCATTGCCAGATGCAAAGCTGAATTCAGAGGTCAGCTCCTGCACCAAACCCTCTATTATTTGATTTTCTGATTCAAGTATATCATCATTAGGGTCATCAAGAACACTATTCTGATCATGACATTTTGTCATGGTTTCTGAATGACTTTTTGTAAGCTCAGAATTATTGGTGGAATTATTATGTCCAGGATTTTTCTGAGATATATTTGGAATATTTTTCTGCTGTTGACCGCTAATGATTATTTCTATATCACATGACAAACTAGAAGTAACATTTTGATTAACTGATTCATGTAAAAGTTTCTTCTCCTTATTGCGTTGCTTAATCTCATCATTAACTTTTTTCTTATATTCTGATTTCAAGAAAGCATCCATCTCTCTATCCTTCAATAACTTCTACCCACTCATACTTGAATGTAAAGAATTGACATTATCATACTGGTTGCTTAGGTATACTAGCAGTTGATATCTTTGGTATCACTTCCACAGGGGAAATGTCTTCAATAGCATACTGCACTTCAGTAATGACTTGTGTTTGTTGTTTCATCTTCTCAATGTCATGCTTTAATCTAGCTATTTCAGTCTTAAGTTCAGTATTTTTAGCATCGCGCTTTGCATTCTCCTCAATAATCTGCCTCAACTTCGCATTCTCAGCCTCAACCTTAGCAAACTTTAGTAACTTCTCTCTAAGTTCAGAAATCTCAGTATTCTCCTTTCTAAGCTCTGCAATCTCAGCTAAAAGCTTGGAATTTAATTCTCTCAATGAATCAATGGATTGCATGTTCGATAATAATTTTTTATGTAAAATGGAATAATTCAAAAGTTTGTTAGCATAGATAAAAAACTGTGACAAAATGTCACGATCAGAATTATTGATTTATTGATATAAAAAAAAAGATATTGTTTTACAATATGAAATAGAGTCTTTATACTAATGCCTGCCAGTGTTTCGTTCATCTAAGTTATTTAAGCTATCTATATACTAACATATCCCAACATTAATTCTAATCTGATTTCATTTGTCTCAATGTCAATATTCTGGATAGAATAAAATGGTCATCAGTTTATGCATAGAAGAGTCAGAAATAAATTAACAATATTGGCCTTAGTAAAACTCACCAAAAGTTTATGATAGTAGAATGTCAACAAAAAAAGAGAAAGTTTGGAAGCGCAAATTATCAGAGTTATTCCAAGCAAAAAGAGAGATTAGCATTTTGAAAAAGAGGTTTCCTCACCTAATAAGGTTCTCAAATTTCTGAATAAAAAATAGGTTAGCTTTGCAAGCTTTGAGTCGCTTTCTTGCAAATGCATAACCAAAACTGAAAAAATATATTTCATTAATATCTTAATTGCAAAATGTCTTGTCCAGACTTCATCGTTAGATCAGTTTCTTTTTAATGAGTTCATGCTCGCACGATGGCTTGGGTGGTCATACAAATTTTGTGTTGTGACGGTCAACTGTATAACCGAATAATTAATAAATACCATAAATGCAATCTGAGTAATGATAAAATTGTATGAATCACTTTTTTTTGCTTGCCGATAAATTAATTTTATAACCTTTTTTTTTTTTACTATGCTTATATCATTATAAACTTTTTTTTACTGTACTTATATCATTATATTATATTTTGTATCACTAATTAAGAGTTTATAAATAATTTTATAATTAATCACGATGTATTCAGAAAAGTATATATATATCCTAAAACTCTCTTAAATTTTTCAAACTCTCTTGAAACCTTTTCTTCTAAACTATTCTCAAATTATCATTCATAGAATTATTTCCAAAATGTCATTTTCATTTAATTGTTTACTTTTAGGTGAAACTTCCTTTGAAAAAATCTTCCAGATTACTGTTTCTGAATATATTATTTCTGATGATACTAAAGTCCTCATTCATGAAGCGCAAGTTGGACAATTTAAAAGTTATATCTTGTCTAAGAAAAAATATAAATTTGTTATTGATGATCCCGATGTTATGAACCTTTGGAAAGTTGAAATCAATATCGATGATGAAAACAAGGTTAAAGATGTTTTTACTGTGGAGGATATTAAACGAAGATGTGAAGAACTTAAAGCCAAGTTTATGAATCCAGCAGATAAGCTTATAAATGATTATTTTTCTGGTGGACTTCTAGATAAATATGTTCATATCATCATTGCAGTCCCAACCTCCACTGGTAAGTGTCTCCCAACGTTTTACTACTTGAACAAGAAATTTGCAGTTGAAAAATTATAAAGTTTCATCTGATCTCTTTTTTTTCATGTTAAAGCAGGTCCTTCGCAAGGTGCTAAACAAGGTACAGTATCTCCAGTTAAATAACTTCAAATATCTATTGGCTTGGAATAATGTCAAAATACTTTCTAATAAAGCTTTATTTATCAAAAGTAATTAAAAGCAAAAGCAAAGAGGAAGTATTGAGTGACGCAGAGTCTCACTGGAAACAATTGAAAGACAAATTGATCAAAACAATTGAATTGAAAGAATTTAGAGTTTCAGACCACATATATAAAGATAGTATTAATGCATCTGGAATTCCGGTGGTTAATAATGAACCAAGGTTCATTTTGCATTCATTACCAGACTCTGACGATGAACAAGGTTACCTCGATAAAGAAATGCTCACTGCGCTATTTAAAGATGTTACAGAAAATCCTTGGCTCTTCTTATTGGGCACTTCCGGGTAAGAATAGGAATTATTTAAAGCCAAGAGAAAATATGGGCAAAGGCAAATGAATGATTTTTTTCTTTTTTTTCTGGTTTTAGATCTGGAAAAACCCGTTCTTTATATGAGCTACTTTGTAAAACATTTGGAATTTACCTTTCATTGGGTGCCGGAAATGGTTTCAGAAACTTGGGATCTCATGACATGGACACTTCTAAGAATGAATTGAAAAAATACTTAACAGATGATCCTGAAGAAAATAATCGCTGTGCACTTAAATTCACTCGTGCCATTCTTCTTGGTCGATTATTTATCTTAAGCAAAGTTTTACGTCACAAAAGCAATATTACACCAAAGCAATGGCTTTTAATACAACTCTTGCCAATACAAGTTGCTAAAGAAGACTTTTGGGTTTCCATTTCACGTGCTTTTCGTGGATTAGAAGAGGAAGTTCAGGATGAACTGATCAGTGAATTTATTAATAATCTCCAGCCCTTGATTCCTATTCCTCAGCAGGCTGAGAGGTTACCAATCGTGATTGATGAAGTACAAATAACCATCAGTTTATACAAGGATCGATTCTCTGCAACTCAACCTGGTCAACTACGATCATTTTTTGCCATTTTACTTCAGACAGTACTCAATCTAAGTACAGGGAAGTTATGTCTTGTACTGTCAGGAACAGGAATGAATTTTGAAGATATTAGGGTTCATACTTCTTCTGCTATTGCTAAATCTGGTGGTGCCACATATAAGAATTTTTTTAGTATGCATAATGGATTTTATGGATATGAAGAGATGAAAAAGTTTATTCAACATTTTTTACCACTAGATGACAAGCTGATAGGAACCATATTCAAAATTTTTTGGGGGCGCCGACGATTTGTAGTACAGTTTCTGGAACATGCTCTAAAAGACTCATCTTCAACATCCCAGAGTAATATGGATGAAATTGTGAAGAAATGGCAAGATAAAGCAAGAGATTTCATAGTTGGAACTTTTATGGAATCATGTTTTTCTCATTTACATGAGAAGAAAGAAGTATGGAACAAAATGCGGTATATTGTGATTCTTAGCTTGTTTTCTCATGATATAATTTTAATGAAAGGTGATGGTGTTTCACAAATGGTTCAGTATGGGTTTGCCCAGCTTGATAATATCAGACATCTAGCAGATCTAAATACACTTAATGAAAATGCCATTACAGTAAAAATAGCAGAACCGATTCCCATATTTGCATTTAGAGAATATTTGAACAAGCATCCTAATGAACTTGAGACCCAGTTATATCAAAATTTAAATTCAGTTCATTATAATGCAGTATGTGCTGGTTTTCTTTTCGAGCCCTGCTTGACCATTCACCTTGCAGAATTATTTAATGGGAAAATTTGCAAGGATCATATTCTTTTTAAGAATATTGATAATATTAATAAGCTGGATTTGCTACTCTCATGTAAAACAACTATCCGTAATCTTGATGACTGTGACGTGACCACACTTTGTTCAGAAGGTAGCATGGAGAAAGAGAATCTGCCTGCTTTTCTCAAAAATCCAACTACTGCTTTTTTCAAACCGGAAAATGAAGCTGGTCCAGATCTGGTTTGCATTGTTCAGTTCCATACTATAAATGGCATTATCGAGATTCCCCTCTTTCTTCAGGCAAAACTAGTGAAAGACAAACCCAGTACCACAGCTAAAGATACAACAAATCCGAACTATTTCTATGCTCATGATGGTCCGACACCTGAGCTGAAAAGAGAGCTAAAAAAAAAGGTGCTTGATTGCCTAAGATCTAAGTATTGTAAGGCGCATGAGCTCTCGTGGATCCGTTTTCTTGTAGTTTTTCCTTCTGAAGCTAGAGAGGAAAGCGAATATATAGAAAGGAATGATCCACGACCAAAAAGAGTAGTAGCTTCTAATTTTAATGACCTAACAGGTATAATAATCTCCTTTGTTTAAGTTTCCTCATACTATGATTTATCGATCTTAATCAATGCTTTGGTTCAATTTTTCTAGCCAAGGAACTATTCATTGTAATTGGTCCTTCTAATGCCGAACATTTCTTTTCAAGGTTCGGTCATCAAGTGTTGAAAGAGGTGAAACGCGTAGCAGACAGTAATGAGCTGGAGCTGGAGTCGAAGGTAAGGTATCATAAAAGTTTATTGATTAATTGTGATCTTTCCTCTTGCTGAGTGATATTTGTTTCCTCTTTTAGCGAGAAACTAAAAAGGTTAAAACTAGCAAATTTTAACACTGTTAAAGGATTTAATACCAGTAGTAAATTAATGTTAAGAGACAGTCTAAATTTTAGAAAAAATTACGCATGTACATGGACACAATGAAGTTTCACGATATAGAATAAAAAATTTAAAATACTGTACAGATGCTATTACAAATGTTGGAGGAAAATTAAGAGATAATTTCACCCATAATGTCATGTGATAAATATGAAGACTCTCTTCGCACCTTGATACTATGTTATAAAAAAAACCGTGACATTTTGTCACGATCAGTGTAGTACATAAAAAATATGTAACATGCAAAAAATAAATGCAGGTGTCCCATTAGCTATCTATTCCTTCGCGAGATTGCTTAATGACCTTACCTTTTCATTCCTCCCGAAGCTGTTGCGCCTCCTCCAACAACCAAATTATATGACCAAGGATTTCGCCATGTTTTTCGTACCCACATCTTCATCCACAACAAATAAGGGCTTGAACTTTATTATCTAGCATACATACATTACATGAAATATATTTTCCGCATTTGTTACAATCCCTCATACTGTACATAACCCATACCGTACTCTTGTTTGCTTTTTGATCTGAATGGCAACCATGCAAAGGTTCATCTTTTTTTTCGGACAGTAGCCTAACCTAAAATTTCGTCAGCATGGATGACATGTTTGATAACACTCCAAATAAAAAATCACGTGCGCGTGAACAATTGTTCATGCCGATCACTTTTGCCAAGAAAAAAAAATATTATTTTTTATTAATACATGCAAAAAATAAATACAAATGTTCGGGGGATACATGACGAATTTACTATGGTACTATACATGCTTATTTTTTCGAACGATAACCCTCTATCCTAACCCTCTTCCTTTCTGGCTCTTCTTCCGCACATGCCCTATCTTTTAACAAACCCACAATTACACCCAAAACCTCTTTCACGCTATTACATAGTGATTTGTAAGAGTTGGAGTTCGGGTCCAAGGCCTTTTTGGTAAATTCGATCGAATATGCAGTTCACTTGCCTTGGATATTTTTCCGGGGCTATATAGAAGGAAATGCCAGTCCCGACCTGTTGTGACGATACCATAGAGGTAATCGAAATCATCATCATCGCCCCGCTTTCTCTTCCTCTTATTCGTCTCACATGCACTCTTAAGCTGTTTGATGTTCTGAGCGAAGCCTACAGGGACCTTATGTTGTTTATCCTCCGTGATACAGATAAGATCTTCGGCCTTCTACTCTCATATTTACATAGTTCGTGTTAGTGATAAGTTAGTTAACATGATTGCGATAAGCTTGAGTAACAAAAAATTTTACCTTAATTGCATAATCGACTCGGCCTCGACTTTCTTCGCCAACTATTCCATCATGCTAAGCTCCTTGTTTGTTATATCTATGACAATATGGATGGAAGCGTGAAGAAGTGCTACTACATACTCATTACGCATAGCCTCCAAGCTGTCTGGCTGTAAAGTTCCGTAGGAACGCAACCTACCCAAAATTTTTCCATGCAACGCTTGAAGACCTCATTATCATCTTGAATCTCATGAATTTGCGGTTCAAACAAAGGGATGGAATCTATATCATCGGAGTCGAGACCATATTCCGCTAACACCTCACTCAAGCTGAGGTATGAGGAGAACGCACGTTTCGGCTTTTCTTTGAGGGTCTTGGACTCTTTTGCGAGAAGCGTTGCCACCTTTAAATCCATAACGCTCAAAGTCTTCTCTGGTCAAGTCGAGAAAGGAGAGGTCATTAATTTCTTCTTCACGAAGAATGTCGAAGTGCTTTTTCTCGAGCTTTAGGTTCTGCTCTTTCAAAAAATCGATAAGGGTTTCTGTATCCCAGTTCTCAACCAAGTAAGAGTCGTGTTCAGCTGTTGAGGTAGACATAGCGCTTTTTATATGGTTATTAGGCTCGGACAAAAAATAGTGTTACGTTCCGGAGTGAGATAAAAATTTATTTCTGTTCGGGAAAGAAAATACTGGGCGTTAATATAGGTTTTTATGTCGCACAGGCGCATCATCACACGTGACCCATTTCTCATGTACCGATAAAATAATTATACTTTATTAATGAAATAAAAAACGTTGCCGGAAGCCGGCTTACAATACATAAAAATTGCGAATATATCGCTACATGATACGGATGAAAAAAATTCTAACTACTGGGGGTATATGAGGATGAGACCCTCTTCAATGTGATCGATATTAAAATGCTTAGAAATCATATCATTTTGTTCCAACGCTTTTGCCGGCCCTCTTGGATCTTCCACGCGAAGCTTAATGTTATTAGGAACCTCGATATTTCATCTTGCCATTTCTTCTCTGACAGTGGGTATGGCATTTCTGACCAGTGTTTGCCAGGCTATTTGGATTACGAAGATTTCATCATCCGATTTATCGTGGACTTTAAACCTGAAGTCAATTAAATTGGCCATTTTTCGATTGTTTCCTAAATACAAGGCTCATAGTGAGAAAAAACTCGCTCAGTCCCAGAGGACCCTCCCATACATACATAATTTATGGCATATACATACCTTATTTTGCGTTATTTTTTTTCTGGAAATATTTTTGCGGGAAAGTTGGCTGAACTTCCACATACCCCTACATGCTTTATATCTTGCTGGGAAAAAGTTAAGGAGGTATGAGGCGTAATTAGTATTGTTGTCTGATGCCAAGAGCTCTATGAAAGCACATGCAAATGGATTCTTCATACCTTTTCACATGTAGATCTACCCTGCAAGAGATATAGTTGGTTTTATGCCTGGCGATCTCAAAATTCCAAAGTCCTCAGCCCTTCATAGCATATGCTTTTGCCGTCAGTATTTACTTTTACGGTAGGTCCTGTATTGCAACTAGACGCCCTTTCACATTTTCTCACATTTGTTTGGGAAAAAAAAGATAGAGGTATTGGTTAGCGAATATATATGCGAAATTAATATGTGAAAATGTTGCACAAACCTATTATGTAGCCTATTTTTGTCGCACAATCTATGGCTCAGCAAATTCTTCCGAGCTGAAGATCACTGACCTTGGACTGACCAATATATACCATCCGGCCAGGTCCTGGAAGGACCCCATATTTCTGATCGAAGTTCAAGTGAATAATATGGCAATTCTATTAGGCTCAATATTTGTGGAAGATAAATAACATCGGATTGTAAGAGTACATGGAATAATGACGTTAGATTACTTATACTGGGTAGACTATATACAAATCGCTTAAGTATTTTCTCTCTCCAATACTTGACCACTTTTGTATTCCAATGGGTCTTAATTTCACAAAAAGTCATCCCAGTCGTGCCAATCATCATCATAAATAGTCCAATCCTCTTCTCTCTGTCCATATTCTTTAGTAAATTCATCGAAAGCTTTCTCCTTCTCAGCATCTATATCCTTATCAAACATTTTGCTAATATTGTAGATCAATTATATTTAATAAAAAAATAAAGTACTGGTAGCGTTTTCAGTATATGCGAAAATTAATATGTCACACAAACTTGCCTTGTGATCAGCCTATTTTTTGTCGCACAATCTGGCCGAAGGTGCTGTGCATGGCTCAGCAAAAATCAATGATCATCGCTCTGGACTAATGATTCAGCTAACCCTGGATCGGAATACCACTGCAAATTATCCCGCATATTTAGATCTAAAAGTCTCTGAAGGCTCTGAGCTAAAATCTGTCTACTAGCAACATTGTTCTGTGTGTAAGATGATTTCTAACCATCCCAATGAGATCAGGAGGTATTATACTATCCGCAAAATTATCGACATGGATATTTGGATTAAGTGAAATGAGCTGATCTATGGCTTCTTTACTAATACTATAACATCCCTTTAGATCAAGATATTTCAAATTAAGACATGATCTAGAAATTTCTTCGATAGTTATATCAGTAATTCAACAAAAGCTGAGGTCAAAATGCTGGAGCCTTGGGCAAGAACAAATAACATTACAAATTGATAATTCAGAAATATCTATGTGGTGAGAAATATTTAGATATTCTAATTTATGACATGACCAGGCAATTGCAAATAGACCTTCACTAGTTATTACACCCATATTACAGGATATATACTCATCCTTTTGTAAATTAAGATACTTCAGATTGGGGTATAATTCTGCTATTCATTTTAGTATTTTGTTGCTAAATCCTGTGCTAAAATTTAAATCTAAATGGACTATATTTGGGAATAAGTGTGCAATGCCATTGAATTTTTTATCTGAAAGTGGATGATAGTTTGAAATTTCTAGATGAGTTAGATTTGAGCTATAAACTGGCTTTTGTCTTTTTCGTATTATTTTCATAAATTTTTCAATTGAGAGTGGCATTTATTTTCCCACTTTAGCTTGATAGATTTCCATAAAATAGGAGCACTGCATCTATACCACAATCAGGAAACATATAGAGTAGAATAAAGAGATTTATCTATTGCTAAAAAATGTAAAATATGTTCTAATAATTCTAGTATAATAAAAATTCGTGAATGCGCCATAAATTATTTGTATGCATTGTTTTATATATATAGTTAGAATACCTTTCGATCAGAAAAAAATATTATGCTAGGATTATACTGTATATTGACTAGCCGGATGCTGATTGGTACATTGATTGGGTCTAGATTGCTAATCATCATTCTGAACTGCTAACTGCTTTTTTCATTACTTATGAATAATCTTTTTTATATTTACTATGTCTGATTCTGATTTTTCAGATGAACTGGACTCGTAAAAATCTACAGTAGCGAGATTAACCTCACCCTTTTTAGACTTCTTGCTTTTCAGCCCTTTTTTACCAATTATCAAGGGAACTATTTCTTGTATTAAGTCGACCACAGTCTCCTTATCTAGATATTCATCCAGATCTTTCAATTCAGCTTCCAATAAATTGACCTTTCTTTTAAGCTTTACATATTTGAAATGATAATCTTCCAGTCTTTTTTCTAACGCTTAAATCTGTCTAGAGAATGCTTTATATGCTCTTGTATTCTGCTCATCCAGTCCAAATAACTGGGCTATTTTTTCTGTACGTCTGATAACTTCCTGCTTACTAGCTATATATCAGATGAATGCTTTTGATTGGTTACCATTTTCATGATATTTTATATATGATATATCTTACCTCGAATGAAAAAATAAAATTAATAAATGATATCCTGCGGTTTAATAGAAAGCCCTCTAACCCATATATGTGATTAGTTTTCATCAGAAATCCAGAATGGTTTTGCTTGATCATAAGGTTATATCCTCCTTCTGAAATTAACTACAGTATATCTATCAGATGGAGAAGTATAATTGTCAGAACTGTGGTGAAGTGCTTCACTGGCATAAGTATTAGCTTTTAACAGATTTTTAGGTTCATGCACTACAGAAGCAAATATCGTCCCTAATTTGCGTAAAGAACTAGGAAGTAGTGGCTCATAAGATTTAGAAATATATTCGTTTTTTTTTCAGAAATGAACTTAAGTATGTCGATCTAGACTTTCCTGGATCTTTTAATGCTTTAGAAATGATTTCTTCCTGAATTCATATAAGAAATATTCTTACTCACTCCTCATTTTTTTCTAGTGATCTAAACACCTGAAGAATATCCTATTGGCCTCAGTTTTTCACATATCCAGTTATACCTCCATTTGTTATACGCAAGTTTTTAATTTTAGCAAGTCGGATACAGAACATGATTATTACATCAGCTAGGGCCTATTTATCAGGTGTGTTAGACACAATATACAAATCTAGCCATTCTTTAACCGATTCTAATGAGAAGTAGTCTGGATAATAAAGTCCTTCATTTTTACATTGCTCAGTATGCTCCTGTTAGATTTTATTAGATGCTCTGATTATCTCTGAAATCTTGGTAGCAGAGATTATTTTTTCTGGAGTATTGAGGGGTCGCAATTCTCTTCAAAGTCTAAAGAGATGTGATAAGGTGATGACAGGATCAGAAGCAGTTTCAACTAAGGTTCTAGATATCGCTTTTACATCTCTTTCATTAAGATTATCCTGAACAATATGCTGAGTCATTTCTTTAATAGTCTCCTCAAAATAAGCACTATCAGAAACTTGACATATATTCACTTCTTCAGCTTCTAATCCTGGCCTTTTTGGGAGCGGTACTTGACTTATGTACTGCCCAATTCTTTGGTTAAGAATTAATACAAATACCTGCTCTTTGCTAAATTGATACCCTTTTTGGAGACGATTATGAGCTTGGCATCTTTTTTCTCTATTATCTCCCAAGAGGTTACATATTTCTGATGCATACTAACTGAGCTCTTCGATACTCATCTCATTGGTGAGTTAGTGGTCTGTAATGAACTTAGTTGTAATTACAGATATAGTGTGGTATGTAGAATATATATAGTAGTTAGATTAATCTGTAGTATTCAGATTATATTAAGTGGGAGAAAGTTCAATTCAAAAAAAATATTCTGTAATTTCACTATCTCATAGTCGGTAAAAACTATCGGAAGATTAGAGAAAAGGAAAAAATATATAACTTATGGAAGATTTTTTTGAGGCCACCTGCTTCGGCCGGAATATGTTTTGCATATATTTGAAAATTGTGAGTAGATAGGATATGCGAAAAAAAAATAATAATAATTTGGAATTATATATCATCTAGTTGTAAAAAATGATGCCAAGCTGAAAGAAAATTCCATCCCTACCAATACTATTATTCCGCTTTTATTCGCTCTTTACCAAAGCATACTATTCTCCTGGAGTATGCTTACATTTTTTTGCCATTTCTCATCAGTATCGAGCCACAAGGATGTGATTCCTTTATCCTCAAGTCCATAATGTATAATTTCTTCTCCTATTAATCTTTTTCGTACTGTCATATCCATATGTTCTTTGGGGTCTTCTTCCATCTCTTTTGCATAACTGCACATCTGAGCATCAGTTTCCATTCTATCATAAAATATAATAGAATTGAGTTGATCTTTTCCAGTGATGGTCATGAAGACATCTGGATTCTCGCTGAGTTCAACTGCCTTTTTTCTGAGGCGCTCTTCTCGCTGTTATCTAGCCAGAAGTATAGCAGAAGATACTTGATTGATAGGCTTGAAAGAATTGTGCTTCTCACTTATTTCTTTTGGAGACATATCCACCACTTTGCTAGTATTCCTGGTAAGCTCGAAAGAATCAGAAAGCTTGCTAGTTTCAGGATGCAGGAGATCAGCGTCTCGACATAAAATCAGGTAACTAAACAACTACAGAAGGTCAACAATCCCATTATAGAATTTAGTATGTAAACGACTCAGAAATAAGAAAAAAAGTGTGGCACTATTTAGATTATATATATATGGCAATTAGATTATATTGTCATTATTGTGATAATAAAGTATATTAGCATAAAAAACACCAATATCAAGAAAGACTTAAAGACATAACTAGAATGTAAAAGTAATATAAGAAATAATAAAATATTAGATTATATGTGATATTTAGACCACAGTATTTAAATTATATGTGGTAATTAGATCACATCATTTAGATCATATGTAGTATTCAAATTATATATAATATTCAGATTATATGTGATACTATAATCTAGGGTAAGTGGGATATCACATATAATATAATTTATATTATATGTGGTATTCCACTGATATTATTATATATGTAAAAAGTATTATTATATTATTATTAATAAATATTTTACATTAATAAATAATATTTAATTTTTTTTTAATTTAATATATTTTTAAAAGTTTTTTTTTATTTTTATATATTTTTGTTAAATAAAATAGATTTTTTTTAATTAAGAGCGTAACATTTATTAGGTAATATTTTAGGAGGTGGGGGTAAAACAAAATCTTACATAACACAAAATTATGCATTTTTATTGGTCAAAATTAATACTATATATATATTTAAATATTATTGGTTAAAAAAATCTTACCTGGGGAGGTAGGAAACTAATATTAAGTAATATATATTATGGTCCTTAATATAAATATAATTTTTCATAATTTCATAATTTTTGTAAAATTATAATAAATTTTATTTATTTATATTATAATTATATATACAGTAGTAGCAAAAAATAATAATAATTTGTATAGTTTTTTAAATTAGTAATTTTTCCTTTTTTTAATTATAATATATAAAAATATTATTATTAAATATATTATACTAAGTTATTATGCATAAATTAAGTACAATTTTGTTATATATAGATAATATTATCCTTTATAATATTAATATTTATTTTCAATATTAAAAAAAACTATTAAAAGATAAAAATTAGTAATTTATAAATAATTTACAATAAATTAATTATTTTATTTTTCACAAATTTATTGCAAAAATATTTGTTTTAATATGACAATTTAGCAAATTAAAAATTATTAAATTCTAATTACTAGTTAACAAAATATCTAATATCTTTAAAAAATATAAGAGTTGATTTGTTAAAAAACATTCAAACTACTATATTTCTATTAATATTATTTTATTTTTCATAAATATACCATCAAAATATTCTTTTTAATAAGAACTTTTTAATAAATTATTTATTTTTAAACTTTGATTTTCTGATTATTTAGCTAATTTTAGACTATAATATTTTGACTAATATTGCTTCATTTTACACAAATTAAAATACTTGTTTTGATAAGTTAATTTTAAAAAGTTATATATTACATTAATTATGTTAAATCTTTTTTAGTAATTAAAAAATATTAAAATATATTAATCAAAAATTCTTAGATTAATTTTTTAAAAAATAAAAAATTGCTTTAAATTTACATTATAAAAAATATAAATGCATATGAATTGGATAAAAGTTGAGCAAAAAATATAATATTTAAAAATTATCATTATTTACTATCACTATTGTAAAAAATTTTGCTATATAATTTATATTGTTATTTACTTTATTTTTAAAATTAAAATAAACTAATCTACAAAAGAAAAAAAAACCTAAAGTTAAAAAATAAATTTAAAACTTACAAAAGATAACAAAATCTAAATAATTTATAAAAAAAATTTTAAGTCTAATTTAGTTTAAAATAAAGAATTTTAAAAAAAAGAAATTCTAAATCCAGCTTAAAGTTTAAAATAAGATAACTTACAAAAAACTGAAGTAAAATCTAAAAACCTATAAAAAAAATCCAATTTAAAGTTAATAAAAAAGTTAATTTAGATTTTAATCTAATTAAATAAGAAAAAAATTTAACTAAATTTAGATTTATTAGAGTATTAACTAATTTATTATTGTTGTTAATTGCCAGTAAATCAAACAATTAATTAGTTTGATTTATAAATTTTTGTGAAATCATATGATTAAATCAATTAAAACTTTGCCAAAAGATTTTAAAGTTAAAAGTTTTGATTTCAACTAATATTTATAAAGTTAATTATTATATAAAATTTACTATATATGTATATATATGTGAAATTGTGAAATTGATCTTTATTTTTTATATATATTTAATATAAAGTTACACAAAATTTTGTGGTCATTGTGCAACATATTATTTAAAAAAAAGGGGTACAGCCGCAAAACTTACTTTCTTGACCCACCTATATGTAATACAATACATGCAGGTCAAGAAGATAACACGAGGTGGGTCAAGAAGGTAATATTTGCGGTACAGCCGTATAGGATAATAACCTACTCCCTACTCGGGAATCGGGATACAGTTTAGGATTCCCGATTAAATTTATGTATACGTTTTATCACGTGTTATAATATTTTTACCAACAAAAAGCCGCACTGCCACTGCACTGCCATCTGACGCAAAAAAATTCATCGATTGGCCCTAATTTCGCGTAACATCAAATTTTTTTAAGCAGTGTCATTGTATCTAATTTAATTCGCCGAATACAAATATGTACACGTGGAAGTCAGATATTCATTTAAAAGGTTGTTTTTGCTACTCATTCTTCCTAGTAATTTTACAATGGAAGACCAAACAGATCCAGTTGGAACGGATAAGCTTGATATTACTTCGGAAAGTCCACAACAAACACCAAAAAGACCCGATATACATTTAGATATTCAACTAAAAGATAAGGAAAATAATGTTGTATTTTTTCCTGACTTATGTGAAGCAGCTGGTTTTACTATGATAAAAACACCTCCACGTTATCTATCAGGTTCTGAATCTGTAGGTTCAGAAACTCCTCATTCAGACTGGTCAGATAATGAGACTCCAAATGATTTTTCTTCGCCTAGATTGAGTACTCCTGGTGGTCCTTTACCTCCTCCTGTACATGAGGAGAGTAATGAATTCTTTAAAAGAATATTAGAAAACGCGGAAAAATATGCTCAAGAAGTTCAAGAAGAGGTAAATAGCCATTTTCTTTTTTATTTGGATTTCTTGCTATCATTTCATTAATAAATGCTTTTTTTTAAAAAAATTTATTAGAAAGCTAAAGATGCTAATGAGAAAAATGAGAAAAATCCCAAAAAAAGGAAAGAAAAAGTTAGCAAAAAGGAACAAAATTATGATGTTAGTGATCCATTTATAGATGATAGTGATTTGGCTCCATTTCAACGGGATTATGGAAATATTCGTCCAACAGTAGAAGGATATTTTGTATGGAAAGGGCCTTTGACGTTACAAGGAATGGTAGACGAGTAAGTAAAAAAGGGTTAATCATTCTTTATGACTTCTGATTGCTAATAAAATCTAATAATTATGTTTATGCTTTAGAACTGAAATGGGAAAGAAAAAGACAAAACGTAAACCCAAATCTGGTGATGCTAAAGATAAACCACCACAGCCTCGCAAGAAACGTACTGTGAAACCTAAAGAAGGCGAAGAGGGTAGTGATAAAGTTAACAAACCTAAAAGGGCATATAAGAAGTCTAAGTTGGCTATTGAAACTAAACTACAAGAGCCAGTACAGACGACTTTACCACAATTCATAAATACAAATTTATTCCCACCTCCTGTTATCAATGTCGCTCCTACACAAGATTTTGCAACAGCATTTAATAATGCTTTCCCACCAAATTCACCAGATAGGCTTCTCACCACAACCCCTACTGAGGCACCTAAGACACCAACTTTCAATAAAGTTGTACCCGATCCAAATAAAACTCCAGGAAAAAAGAAGAAAATTTATCCAATAGTGAGTTCGACATAAAATTTATAATATTTATATTGTACAATTATTTCTGACTGAAATTTTATATTATTTTAGGAACCTATCTATCCGGAAATACAAGCACTCGTGGATACTTTCAAGGTTAAAGTGGATAATGGTAACCATTAGTTTCTTGTTTTTATTTAATTTCAAGCTTTATCATTTTGCTAAAATAGATATGATCGATTCATGATAGAAACGTTTGAGATAAAGTCTAGATTTCCACCAAATCTTAAACCTCCATTAATGGAAATTTTAATAGCTGCATATGAACGATCACAATTTAACGAAAATCTTTTCAAAATATTAACAAATATTTTGCCTTATAACAAATTCACAGTGACGGTAATCAATAATTCAATATTTAATTTTATTTAATTTTAAATACTTATTGTTGAATATTTCATATATTTCATTAATCGTTTTAACAGCGACTTTGTCAAAGGACCTTATATCCTAAAACAATATCTGAATTACATAAATCTAAGACGGACTTGATAGAACGGTTGAAAGCTGCTGTTGAAGAAGTAATGCCTCTTCTTATTCAGGAACATAATGAACGACAAGCCACGCGCGCCTTATTAGATTCTACATCAACAACTTCTAATAGTGAGTCAATGATGGATATTGATGGCGAAACAGAACAATATCAAGATCCTAATGGTAAAAAATTCAGATGGGATGAAACTACAAGGGCTTTGTTGTGGAAAATTGTTCAAGCAGAAATGTCAATCGTTGTAATGAGTAATGATTTATGGTATGTTTAATTTAATTTAATTCTTAAGCTCGTTTTGAATCATATTATTAATTATATACCATCTCTTAGGGAAGCAGAAGAAAAGTCCGAAAGATATTCTGAACAGACACAGAGAAAGCATTTGTATCAAAATGTATGTATTTATATAATAACTTTATAATTCTAACAAACATAACTGACTTATTATAATTTTGTAGTTGTTAAATGTTTGGCCAAGTGGTTGGATGACTTCGTACGAGATAGCGCGTGTATATAGTGCTTACAAGAGATATCTTAGGGATCGACAAACTTTGATATAATTATAATAAATCTGGAGCTATTATCATTCCACCAATTGTATTTTGCTATCATTATGGCTGTTCAAAAATACATCCTTCGTCCGAGTTGTTCAGCCAAAAAAAGCGACGAAAACAAGATGCAAGGTATCATATGATTCTTCTGATTGAGAGTTTGAGTCGATCATACGCGTTAAGTCATAATGACAAGAAACAAGTTTTAATGATTGACCTAAAATTTGCAATTTACTCAGTTTATCGGAAAAATAAAATCTGAATAATAAAGTGTTGGCGTGAAAATTTAACTGATATTATAATTAGCACTCGAATTATTTTATTTGAGAGGGCTAAACTATTTTAAATTTATTAAATTTTAAAGAAACTCTCCTAACCCATAGTTTCTAAATGAAACATATAAATACATTTCTTGATTATTACCGTTATTGTTTAATAAATTCTTTGAAGTATCATAAAATTACGGTATTATAAAGTCGTGAAAAAATTCAAACCTGTGTTCAATGGACGCTATTTTATACTGTACTGCTGACTTCCAGAAAAGGATTTGAGGAGAGGTTGAGATGTTGGAGGAACATTCAACGCGTATAATAATAAAAAAATGTTTAGCGCTTATAAATGATGCTATTTAAATTGTATAAAACACTTCTAAATTATTCAATTTACATTTTTTTTTTAAAAAAAAAGAAAAATAAATAATTCCAACACCATTTATTACAATATTTTTTTATTGATTTTATTACCTTGGTAAAACCCAATCAAAAGATTAGATTTGTTTAATTATATATATACATATATATTACATATACATATACATATAATTTTTCCCAATTAAATATCTCGCTTATGGGTAAAAATATATTGAATGATGCAAATTTGTATAAATCATATATTCTTAACAAATTAATAAAGATAAAAGAGCAAACAAAATGTCCTTACTGCCCTATAATAGTAGTAGTACCATCCAACTTCAATATATTTCATAATGTTTTCGCATTGGTCTAGTAAAGAACCATTTTTTTAAGAAAGAAAAAAAAGATATAAAATATATATAAAAAAAAAAAAAAATAAAAAAAAAATAAAAAAAAACATATTCATATCCTTTCAATTAATCACGGTCAAAGATATGTTTACCGCGTTGCTGGAATTGTGTCATTGGTTTACCGCTACCGACCACGCCGACTACAAAAGATATCATTCACATTTAGTAATCAGAAAAAAATTAGTATAAAATTTTTAATTTAATCTTACCTTTGCCTTCAGGATTTGCTGGTGTAGCAAAGATACTCCTCTTGTTTATTGGTTGTTGTACCAGCCTTTTTGTTTTCGTTGTCTTCTTACCGGGAGCCGTAGCTGAACCGCTTGCGAAAGCAAGCCAAGACTTTTGTTTCAAATTTTGTTCATTAAATTTCTTTTGTCCTTCGCTGCTTTTCTTTTTCTTCTCTTTATCCTTTTTATCATTTGAAACTTTCTTTTTATTTTTTTCCAGAGGTTTAATATCTTGAACGTCAACAAGTTCAACATTATTATAACCTTTAAAAACAACTGAAAAAACTTGATCACCACCACCAATAGCTGTTATTTGAGCTTGATAAAACTGTCCATCACCAGACCAACGCGCTAGACAAGAATCTCCAACTTGAAGTGGTTTTGTAAAAGTTGGTATCGAAATTGAAGTCGGTGTTGTCGGTGTTGAATTGGTCCTAGGTGAAATCGAAGAAGCTGACCTTTTAGAAGGTGAAAGTGTTACCTCTTGATCAATAATTGTATTTGTAAGATTAATCAATTCTGTTAGATCCGTTTTAAGTTTTAAAAGTTCAGAATTTTCAGGTTCACTTTTTAAAGCAAGATTAACTTGGTCAAGTTGATATTGATATTGTGCAAGCTCTTCAGCGTTCATGATGTCCGAATTTTAATTACTTAGCCGAAAAATAGTTTTGCTATTAAATTATTTAATTGTTCGGTGTAAAAATAAATAAATAATCTACCCGGATACTAAATAAGAGTATATGATTCCTTGACAAATCAAATTTCGACACTGCTTAAATATCGCACCGGCTTAAATTATGATAAATTCATCAGAATTTTTCTTTGAAAGATCTAAAAACAATTCGAACGAAAAAGAACTTCTATACCCACCAAAGACTTTTTCTAACTATTGAACTTTAATTAATATATTATTACTAAATAAGGCTAACATGTAATGCGAATCCAACTAGAGGAAGCTGAGTCCAGTCATGCTTCTGTTTGATGTTAAAATAATTAGATTATTTTAATATTGTCAAAGAATAATTTCAAGTCATGTTTGCGAGTTAAAAGGCAGTGTAGTGAATCTTACTTTCATCATATTGGTCATTTCTAGCAATTCTGTTATACCTAGTGACAAGTTTGGTTGATGCAAAAGGTCAGTAAATTTCCTAATACTTTAAGAATTAAATACTCATTGTACACATATTTTACTTCGTACTTTTCGTGAAATTGAGCATTATGTAGTTCTTTCAGAATTTTTATTAAAATTCTAATCAAGTGGAATCTTCATATATAATATTGGTGTTTTACAAATTATGGTAATGTTTAATGCTATTAAAAGAAATTTTTTTAAATGATGGTTGATTTGATTTATTATAAAAATTATAAATAATTTATTAGAAAAATATTATACTGTATTTATTATATTTAATAATTAATTTTTTAGTATTATAATTCTATTTCTAAGAATCTAAAATCATTAAAAAATTCTTTTAATATAATATTATAATAAAAATCTTTATATAATTTACTTTTATCTAATTATATTTCAATATTAATATTATAAAAAATATTTATTTTATTTTTAAATAATAAAATATTACAAAATCTATTTATAATTTTACTGAAAATTTAATTTTATTTATTTTTATAAATAATAAAATATTTAATAAAATAATTTTTTTAATTATATTTATTATATATTTTAATTCAAATTTAAATATTATATATATTATTATAAATAATAAATATATTTTATTTATTTATTTAAGATAAAAAGTATATAAACTTATTTTTTTATATTATTATTAATTATATAATAATAATTAATATTTATTTTATTTTAGATTTTAAGAATATTTATTAAATGTTCATCTATAATTAATTATAATTATAAATTTTTATTTAATTTTTATATATTAAATACTTTAATAATATTTAATTTTTTTATTTTTTAATTTATAAATAATATTTCTAATATAATACTTAAATAAAATAATTTTTTTTTAAAAAAAAGTATTTGGAATTTGAATTAATAAAGATAATTTTTTTTTAATATTTTTGTATCTAATTTTATTAAATAAATATTATTTAAAAGATTATTATTATTAGAAAATAAGAAGTAAAAAATCTGAGTTTTTTATTTTTAATATAATTAAAAATAAATTTATTATTCAAGTTTATATTTCTAAAAATTAGTATTAGTAGTTAATTTTTAAATTCTTATTTATATTTTAAGCTAATTAAAAAATCTATATATATATATTACAAAAAAGTTTAAAGTATTATTAATAAAGATTATTAAAACTAAAATAAAATATTTTTAGTTTGATAAAGATAAAAAAAAAAATAAAAGATTATTATTAAAAAATTTACTTTTTGAATTATTAATTTTATTAATATATTATATATATAAATATATAAATTATAAAAAAATATATATTTAAATTTAATTAATATAATTAGATTTGAATATATATGAAATATTCAATTAGATATATATCTAATTAAATATCTATTATATATAAATGACCTTATACTGATTGGTAATAAAATTTTATTTTTAGTAAAATATTTAGTATTTTTAAATTCATTACTGATAATTATTATCATACTTAAAAAAAAAATTTATAATTTAAAAAATTTAAATTATAAATATATTATATAAATGTTTTGATATTAATTGCATCAAATTTTTATGATTTTCTCAAAAACTATCTAAATAATAGTACTTTTAATCATAGAAAAACTTTTTTTATTTATAAATTTATATATATTAATAATATTTATAATATAATTAGGTTAATATATTTGTTAAAATTCAAATAAAGTAAAAGAATTTTATATGTGATAATAATCATTACTAATAATTAACAAAATCTTTTAAATTTATAAAGTTTAATAAAAAATAAGTTTTATTAATATAAAATTTAAGGGTAAATCTAGAAGGATAAGACATTTATATATTGTCTAGTTTATTTTTAATTCAATAATTTCAGCTAAAATTAAAAAAATTTTTTTGTTAGAGATTTTATATAACTTAAATTTTTTGATTTTGAAGAGGAATAAAATTATTTTTTTTTAGTCTATATAACATTATCCAATTATCTATATTATTAATATGATTAATTTTATCATTAAAAAAAAAATTAAAATTGAAAAAAATTACTCTATTATTAAAACTTAATTCGTGATCCGTATAACAATCGGAGAAATTCGGTAATTTTAATTAATGTCGATCAGGGATAATTATATATATCATTTTATATATGAAATAAAAAAANGAAGGAATCTCTCTCNCCAGAAATATAAATTAANAACTAATTTTACAAATATAAAATTATGTTACTGGACTTCCTTTTACTTAAATTTGATGGATCATTTATTTGTGATTTAAAAATTTTTATTAATTTTAGTCGGGATTTGCACACTTTATGCAAATGTAAC